>JANJYQ010060205.1:749-11464 GCA_024605255.1 Rastrelliger kanagurta | reverse complement strand
GTGTGTGTGTGTGTGTGTGTGTGTGTGTGTGTGTGTGTGTGTGTGTGTGTGTGTAGAGTTCAAGCAACAGGTAGGAACTGTAATTAGCCTCAGACTCATTAGGAGTTATTTACATTGCTGTACACAAATAGACTCCTCTAAACTACGTGCTGAGCAATGCTAAAACAATGAATGAGTGAACAATCAATGATTCTTATGTAACTTCATAACCAACTTCAATGAATGTCAGATGAAGTGGCAGTTTGTGTTTATGGACAGGATGGGGTATATGAAATTTTATAGTTGTAAATTTTAAAATGGCTCAAGAATGCTCCACCCACAATTTTAAATATGCATCTGATAATATATAGCCTACTGATAATATAGACATAGTCAGTTTTTCACTATACCCATGCTAGGAAATCAAATCATCAACCTTCTGGTCACAACCTCACTTCTCTGACCTTTAGGCCATCACTACCTACATAGTATTTAATATATTATATTATTTAAATATATTACATAATTTATACATTTAATTTGTCAGCACTCGAAGTTGAAGAACATCACTCGAGTTTTCCCTCCTTTCTGCAACATGGTATTTTCTTTCCAACAATTGACTGTTCTGGGCCTGCCCTATGTATTCCATGCACATACACAATGCAAGCCTGCTTACAGATAATATTAACTAGAACAGTTAGTGGAACAAATTGAGGCTTAAACAAAAGTTGACATTAATTCAAGCCTGGTTATTTCAAGTAGGTGCAGCTTTCTTTAGCCTGTACTGGTAACACAGCATTGGCAGCATACAAGTACAGTGTACACTGAAAAATAATGGCTCTTAAATGGTTCTTCAAAATGTTATATGATTCTGCAAAGTGTCAACACCGGCAGACAAACCTCTTTCTTTTGGGGGATGCTTCTTTGCATACTTTATGTGGTACTAAAATAATAAAAGTTCTGTATTTTGACTTCAGTTATTTAGTTGCAGGTACTAGCATGAAATTAGGTTTGCAAACACATATGTTCTGTATTTTTAATCTGCATTACTTGCTTTTCACCCATAAATTAATCTTAAAATGCTCAAAGAAACCAGAAACCAGTAAAGGTAAAGAACTTTCTTGAAAATGGTTCAATAATCTTTTTTGTGAAGGTTTTTTGGAGAACCATTTAAGGTGGGATGAGGTGGAGTCTCCAGCTCTACCTCAAACTGTACTGTCAGGTTAGGTTTAAAAGGAGTCTGTTTTCAGGCAGATGAAAAGTTGATTTTTTTTCTATAACATATTGTTCAGTTTTGGCTCTGTAGGGGGATATAAAGTCATTCTAAAAAGCTAGTCTGATTTTGTTCAAAGCTAAGTTAGAGGAAATGCTGTCTGTCTTGTTTGTTATTGTGTGTATCACTTTCCTATACTTTACGATACTTTGCAAAGTATTAAGTGAGTTGAACAATCTCATCTTTCATCTGTACTCTTGTGAAACAGGCCAAGCTACCTGAAAGCTGATCTGAATCACATCACTGGTGAAAAAACAGCCGTGGGAAACATCTGACAAAGAGGAAGATTAAGTACTATATGTCTGCAGGATTACACATGAAGTAAGAGGAAATAGCTCTGCTAAACTGCAATATTCTGTTTGTGACTTCACTAATAAAGGCCTCAGATACATACACACACACACACGCACACACACATGCAAACATATACAATAACCATGCATGTAGAAAAACATAAAGACACATATGTCTCTGGTCAAAGGTCAGGGCTTTATGGCACACCAGAGGAGAGTGCCTGACCTAAGTGTTAAACTGTTGCGTCATTGACACTTTTTAAGCTTGTAAGATTTTGTGTGAGTGATGAGTCATAAAGGAAGTGAAGAAAACATGAACAAACACTACCAAAAGGATTTCTTAAAGGGGCACTTCTCAAATTTGACTGTTTGCACATAATTAGCACCAGTTCTAACAAGTCTGCCTCAAAGAATACACAGGCTCCTCATATGGTCCCTTAAAAGGTTAAAGCTTGATTTACTTGTACATTGAATCTATGCCAACCTTATGATGTAGCCTATGTCATTGTTAGCACATGTGTACTGATGTGTCTTTATTTCTATAGTGCTAGTACATTACAACAAAAATCCTCTCAAGTTGCTTAACACACAGAACAGGGCTACACCATACTAACCAACAATGACTTATTCCATCCCTCAATACATTCTGAGTATTCATGTCTGTGGTTCTTAACTACAAGCCTATTGATTAGTTAACTATAAGAAAAGTATGCAGTACAAACTTTAAGCAACCTCTAACCATCATCATTTTTTCATGTGCATTATTAAAGCTAAAACAAGTAACATAGATCAAAATGGGCCAAATAGTGTTTCATTTACAGTATTGTATAGAAGCAGCAACACTGTGGAAAATTATATTAAATAAATAAAGAGAAACTCTTGAATTGTTGAAGTGTCACTGATGGGAACAACTGGACACTTGACAACAAACAGTAGTTGTTGAATGCCACCAAAGTTTGACAGCATTCTTTTTTTTTTGGAACAACTACAAATTCAATCCTGCTATGACAAGTCATCAAGATGGCTGCATATAGAAATGAAACAAGCTTAAAGATTGTGCAGATTTATAGCACAGCAGACTAAAAAAATCTGTGATTATAGGCTTTAAATAACAGAATTTCACAGACACAAAATATTTTAGTTAGTCAAATAGTGCTTTTTATGACTTCCCTTTTCTGTGTATGTGCAGGACCATTTTTAATCATGTGCATTTCATCAAGGTCCTACAAATGTTTAGGAAATGTCATAGCCATCTGTGGAAGAGTTAGAGTGAGCGGATAATACCAACATACCAATGTCCCTAGAGCCACACCACTAGCATAGCAACAACAATAGAATTTAATACAAGCAGCAGAAACCTGAAAAAGTGAAAATGTTGCGTGCTAATGAGCCTTTTCCCTCTGAACTCATACGTTTATGTACCCTGTCTAATTTGGTCTTTGGGGTAATGGCCATACAACCTGAAGGCCTTAGGGACGTCTTGGACCCCCAGCTGCCTGACTATATGTGGTACATTTATGTGTCCAGTTGTTTTCATCTACCACCTACTGTATGAAAGGATGTTTTCATCTGTCAGCATGTCCCTATAGGAATGCTGACATGGGAGAAAAAAAGATGAGCTCCCATGTGTCTGCTTTGGAAGGACATCTTCTGGGTGTCACGGTGCAATCAGGTGTAAATGAGATGGATCCAGTTGGAGCTGAACTCTGGCTTCTGGGAATAACAGGGAGTTCACCTCTAGCCAGAGACAGTGTCTCAAACAAGAGAACAGACTATAAAGTGTTTCTCTGTTAATCAGCTCCAGTCTCTCTCCAATCTCACACTTTTTATGAATAAACATGAAAATGAAAATATTATTTCACTCAGTCATTAAGCTGTTTTTTATATCATCTACAGGACAATGACATGCAACAAACACTGTGCAGTTCCACTTCCAACAAAATCTTAGAGCATCTAATGAACTGTGGGGACACATACTGTAAAGACTGTATAATCAATAACAAGGGACAGCTGTAGTACTCGACATACATGATATATGAATATATCATATGATCTGACTTAGATAGAAGGACATAAGACATGGACATATGTGTGTTGTATGTGTTGAATGTTATATTTCGTCCATTGTCGCAAAATAGATAGCAAAATATTGATTAGACAGCATCAGAAAGATGCTACAAAAAAACAAAAAACAAAAGGATATGATTGATTTGCATTATGGGAAATGATGGATCTAGTATTTTTTGGGGCTTGATCCAACTGAAAGTCAGGAATTATGACCTCTCCCACAAATTTCAATAATATATGGCTGAAGTTCCCATACACCCATTAAGATTTCTCCCTCAACAAAAGACAAACACATTTATATATGTGCCTTGGCCTTTTTGGGAGGGTGTTCTAGCCTAGTTACAACAATGTCCAAAGAGCTTTGAGCAGTGACACTGCTTTTAGTAAAGCTTATGGATTTCTGGTGAAAAATGAAGACAGACGTGCTGGATGACAGATAAAATGACCTCCTCAGTGATGTAGCAGAACACATGAACACTGACACACTCTTTGTATCTTCTCTCCTCTGTAAGCCTGCATGATTATTTAAAATTATTATTGGACTGTCATATGTTGACTAATATTGTTATTATTTGTATTGTGAAATTAGAGGGAATGATAATAATTACATCATTGTATATCATTATTTTCATTTTCATTACAAAACATAATAAATGATTATGTTGTGGTTTTTGGTCATCCCCCCAACTCTTATGCTCCCTCCAGGATTTTCCACCAAACACCCAATTTTTCTACAGCCTTCACGCCCACAGCATGACCATTTCCTTATGTACATAATGCGTTGCTGCCCCTCCTTAACCTGTTTTTTCCTTTATGAAAATGCTTGGAAGACAGGTAAAACTGATGGAATACAGGGCTGAGACAACATCGGGCTGTAGGAACAGATGAAGGAACATAGAACTGAGGGAACACAGAGCTGGGGGAACATAGACACACTCCTGATTTTTGAGTGTCCCCTAAGTCCAATATTTCCCCAGTTTAATAATAAAATAAATGATTTCACCAAAAACAACATGTGTGCATTGTGTGCATTACAGAATGACCATAACTGGACTGTGGGAATGTAGGCATGAGGAAGCATTTCTTAAAAATGGGGGATGAGGAGTGCAGGGCTGTGGGAACATAGGGCTGACCCCATCTGTACCAAACAAAGATGTTTTCCTCAGTCTGCAGAACATGATGTATAGGCCAGGACATCTCTGCATCTCATTTTTAATTCAAATTGGAATTTTAGCACAGATTTCCACTCCTCCGATTAGAAAATCAAATAAAATTGCGATTAATGATTCAACCCTACATGCCTGCAATTTTATGTCCATCTCCTTTATTCTGTAGCCCACCATTCCCTGCTCTGCGCACTCCTCTGCAGAACGTGGAGAATTGTCTGTTGACGCATCAACTCTGACCAATCCCATGGCGATTCTCCAATGTGCAGGATTATCTGACCAATGATAGAGCAGCAGTGGGCGGGACATGTGTCAGTGCACTCACACCTTCACACAGAGAAAATCAGTGGTATTGGAAAGCGTCAGGAGTCACACACACATCCTGAGAGTGGAGCCGCCTAACGGGGGCACACAACCTACACACCGGCATCATACGCACACACACAGGGTGCTTTTCGAGGGGAAGAGGACTACTGAAATGGAGGTGTCAGTGTGAGCAGCTTCAGACACGGTTCTCCACTAACAGGCTCACCACAGTCACCCAGCATGTCGACGGTAGAAGGAGCCGGCCAACGAGAGGAAGGGGAATACGGAAGGGCGGCAAAACGACTGAAAACGGAGGAGAGGCAGACGGAGACAGAGGAGAAAGAGGAGGGGGAAGAGGAGCTGGAGGAAGGGGAGGATTCGGACTCCGGTTCGCTTCCCGGTAACGGAGAGTCAACGGCAGACAACCGGGCCCGGTGGAGCGCTAGCCAGTACGGAGCAGGACGGAGGGTAAGAATAAAAATATTATCTAATGTTACCTCCGCAGCACAGCATCACACACGCCCGCGTGCATGTGCGCGTACCCGTGCTGCTGTCATTGAGTGAGCATCTCTAACCTGTCACACCACGGCTCGCTGCAAATCATTACGGCTCACACACAGAATGGCTACCCTGAACACCTCTTCTATTTCAACATTAAACTCAAACCATTAATTACCTGACATACCATTTAAACATTGCTACACAACAATTACAGGCTATATTGTAAAGCGTACACTAGCTATACCTGCACAATGTGTAGAGAAATGTTTATAATGTGCTATTTTTTATGATTAGTTTATGTTTTCCTCAAGTCTATAAATGTGTCCACTTCTGTTTTATACAGTTCCCTCTTATTTTGTTCAACTGTGAGTAGGTTGTTAAATGTCTTCATCAGTTAACTGTTGATGGTTTGAAACCCAGCTAGCTGTCCCAACACTATGGTTGGGTTACTGAAAGGGGACAGATGTGGTTCTGGTCTTTGCCAGTTTTTCTTCCATGATCCCAAACCCAGGATTTTAATATTGAGTAGGCTATATGTAATGATACTTTTAACGTGCAGTGTTGTTATAAATGTAGTTGCTCACCATAGTCTAATTTGTGCCACTAATGTCTGTACTAAAACACAAAATTGTTTTTATTGCACATGTTTTTGTTGTTGTTTTTATAGCTTTTACTTCTAAATTCTGCACTCAGAGTGCACCAGAATGATGCATTTGACTTAAAAATGTGCCAACCTCAGACTGAGATCCCATCACCATAGTTTCTCAAAATTCTGACATGATACACCTGCACTGTGCCGACAAAGGGGTCTGCATTGTGCAAAAATACACACCCTCTCCTCTGCAGCTGTATGTGCACTGTCCCCAACTGCTAATAGTAATAGTTATTTTAATAATCAATGAATCTATTAGTTGTTTGGTGAAAAAATGGCAGAAAAGTAAATCAGTGTTTTTCAAAGCCAAATGTCTTGTTTTGCCCTGACCAACAGTCCACATTCCAGAGATGTTCACTTTACTGTAATGAATTAATTCATTCACTGAAGACTCAAAATGATATACAACTATTGAGTGTGGCTGCAGCTCCAAAGTCCATTTGTGCTCTCACCACATTATTTTCTCACTGACACTGGACAGATCCACTGCTCTGGTTTAATGGACAGTACACTGGCACGCAATCATAGACTGATCCCAATCTGCACCAAACATCACATTTTGTTCTATAAAATAAACACGAATGATAAAAATATTGTGTTACTATTCTGTGTGTGTTTCAGTGACCAACAGGCTGCACACTCTGATTAATTGGCTAATGTCATCAAAACGGCAACAGGCTGCAATTATGAATTCTGACCTCCCATTCAGGTTCATGCTATTTATAACATAAAGTCTAACTGTAAAAATGGACACACAGAGCCTTCTTTAGAGTCACACAATAGCATCTGTAGTGCCTACATACTGTGTGTGTGAGGACAGCCTTAAAGATGGTTCAGTACACAGTACACACTGTTTTAGATTTGAAACATTAAATATATTCTTTGTACCATTTTTTCATTAGATGAAAACGTTTTTTACAGTATGTTTTGTCTTTGTTAGGGGAAGTGGTGAGAGTACATTAGTACATATTTAAATGTTCACCAGTGTGGTAGCTGAGCACAACAAATTCTTTACTATCACGAGTATGTTTTCATACACAACTCTCGTGGTTTTGGTGCCACAAACACATTACATCATACATCTTTTACTGCAGGCATGTTAAAGCACATCTTAAGACCACTTTGATCATGTTTAGAGACTTTACCACAGCCCCAGACACACAGTTCTATATCTTTGTCTACTGTTATGACTATTAACACCAACAGTCTACTGCTTTAACCACAATGAATATTATAGTACATCCTAGCATCAACAGTCATACAATCTAATACAAATCTCTGTCCGCTGAAGGCTTTATATGGGTTATGCAGTATACTACTTGTAGTCTTAATGTGATGAGCATGAGATGCTCTCTCTCAGGCTGATGTTCATATATCTTTCTTTTGTAAAAAATGACTCTCTTAACACTGAGCATTATGAGTTTTGCAGTTTGGTGTGTTTCCAGAGTTGTGATAGTGACCAGCACTTGTGTAACAGGCTGAGTCACAAAGCACAGCAGTTGTAAAGTAGCTAACCTGTCTAGTTGAATATGGTAGGGCAGTTACCTGTTCTGGAAGCAGGAACTGATCAAATGCCTAAAATGTCAGATAAAAAGTTTATTTGTAACTTCAGGAACAATATTCATAGTTATTTTCTGTATGCACAGGACAATGTTCAAACTCTCTTCTGAGTGTGAATGAAAAAATTTAAAAAATAGAAATGTTGAGTAGATCTTTCTGCCTGGTCTCATGGGTTTGATACAGTTTGGACTGAGCTGCATTCATGTGGAGGGAGTCTAAGGATTTTTAAAAGGAGAATGTCAGAGAAAGGTGAAATGTAGTGGTGAAACAGAGCAGATCTCCCCCATAGTCTGGTATGCACATGAACTGCAGATAAATTGCAAAATTGAATGTCTCATTGGAGACAAAGTAAACAAAGTGTTGTTGCAGTCATGGACAGACAGTCTGTCTCTAACAGAGACTTTGAAGAGGAACATCCTAACGGTCTAACATAACATTGACTGGTATGTTTACATGCAGTTCAATGTGCTGTAGCTGAGTAGCTATGTAGCTGTGGAGCTGCTGACTGATGTTATAGTGCATGTTTCCTTTGTGAATGTTTGTTAAGCTACAGAACAAGATGTGTGTTCAGCTTTATAGGTTATCATCATGTTTTGTTGATATGGACACAGACCAGTGTTAAAGGTATTACAGGAGATCTTCTTGAAAAATTTGACCCAAACGTCTATTTCTCCCTTTCTGTAAAATCCGCATGCGTAAACCCGCCTGCCAGTGACACCAGTAACCAGTCCACACAGATATTTATCCAGAATATGCATTGTACAAAAGCCTAGCACTGATGTTAAATAGTAGACATAACTTTTATCAGCAGAGATGGGAAATTAATTACATAACTGTCGAGGAGTAACTTTGCGAGTGAGGCATCCGTACGAAGTCCAACGTGATTCTTCAGCTCACCATTCACCCTAAAACACTTACCTTGTCTTATTTCTCACTTCTGACGCCTTTCTCTTTTTATCATATAATTCCGAGACCATTTTCCTCTTGCGTTTCTCAGCCATTTATACCGTGAGAGACCGGTGGAGCTAACAGCAGACATAAACAATGGTACACAGAAGTGCGCATGTGCAGCCAGTGAGAAGGAGCACGCATACGGCATTACGCGAGGAAATGATTGACATGATGAATGACCAAACAAAAAAATGATCCACCCAGAAGAAACGACGAGAAAATATCTCCTCTTATCCCTTTAATTTTGACAAGAATTTTTAAATTCATGGAGCCATTTCAGTGCTTGCCATGTAGAGCTTTGCTCATAAGCAGCCAACCGCGGTTTGAATCCCGGCTAGAACGGTCCTTTGCTGCGTGCCCCCCGTGCCCCCTTCTCCCATTATTTCCTGTGTGACTATGACTGTATAATAAAGGTGTCTGTGCCAAATGAAATTTTAATTTAATTTTAGTCTTAGTCACGCTCTAAAATCTGGATTTAGTTAAATTTGCATTTTAATTTTTGAGTTTTGTTTTTTTGGAAATCAGTTTTTGTCTCATTTTAGTCTTTTTAAGCAATTTAACAGTTTGATATACTGTGTTAGATTTAGCAAAGGGATGTTTGTTATGGTAGTAAAAATCAATTGAAAGACATTTAAAATAAGAATGTACCATATTACTCTTGTACAGAGGTGTCAAAAGTAGGCTACACACGGCTTGCTCCGTGGCACAGTGGTTAGAGTGTAGGCCACATGGAGCAGTGCTCTTAAGCGGCAGAACCCAGTTTGAATCCCGGCCGGAGCATCCTTTCTCTGTGTGTTTACCCCTTCTCTCTCCCATTTCCTGTCTTCCAACTTTACAATAAAGGCGTCGGTGTCAAAGTACATACAGTACAAGTGATACTTTGTATAAAAATATCCTGGTAAAAGAAGAAGTACTGGCATGCTCAGGTGGAAAAAGTGGTTTGTGCATGCCATGTATGCAGAGCTCTTACACAAGCAGCCGATCCCGGTTTGAATCCCGGCTGGAGGTCCCTTGCTGCATGTCACAACCCTCTGAAATGTGCCAGAAGTGCAAAAGTGGGCATCTTTGCCTGTGGTCCCCAGACTCTAGGATCGCCCCTGCTGCTGAGCATAACATGTTGTTTTTTCACTGACTCAGTCACAGGTTGACATTATAATCAACCTTTGGTAACTGTGCACAACGCGTGCTTTCATGTCAGTCTTACCATTGTTGTCATATTGCTGCACTTTTCATGTTTTTACTCGTTAGTTCATAATGAATAGAGATTTCATTTTAATTTCTGTTGTTGGTACATCTTATGTTCTCGTCACAAATTAGTCACAGCAAAAAAGTGTCGTCAACGAAAAGTTTTTGTTTTAGTATTGAGTATTTAACATTGACATCTTGAATGTTGTTTTCATTTACTACCATAAGTCCCTTGTTTTAAATATGTTACTGAAACAAAGCTATGTTGGTGGATTTTTTTTGTTGAAGATTGAACCCGTGACTCAAAACCACAATGCAATTCTGTTAATTTTATGATCTGTTACGCCCCTGCTGGAATATGTGAATTTATCTGAGTGAGCCAGTAGTCTAACCAGAGCTGATCTACTCATCACAGTAATAATATCACTTCATCAACACTTATTGATGGCTAGCATTGCCACATATTTCCTGATTCTAATCATTAACTCTTTATCAAGCCCCTTAACAAGCTTAAGCTGCTTGGTTAGGAATGAATCATTCGAGTCAGCTGCGTTGGAGCCAGAAGATACCAAAAACATGTATCAGCAGTATCCTGTGTGCTTTACAGTACTGAAGCATCATCCAACATGTTTTGACTAAGGCTGTCACAAGATAAAATTTTTTGATCGCGATTAATCTCAGAAATTCCATAGTTAATCGCGATTAATCTCGTTTTGAATTGCATGTTTAAAATTGTATTATTTTACATTTCAAGACAGGTTTAAACCCATAATGTAAAACAT
>JANJYQ010060123.1:5192-18850 GCA_024605255.1 Rastrelliger kanagurta | reverse complement strand
AAACCGTAGCGCTCAGCATCTCGTTGCTTCCTTTCCTCTTTTGCTTTGATGGAGGTTACTGTTGTGGTGTGCTCATGATCCACTTCACGGTTGTGTTTGTTTTTCTGGATTTCGGGTTGTGTGAGCAGCGGCCTGTGATTAGCCACATGGTTAACTTCCTGTGGTCCACACTGCTCCACTATTAGTTTGTCCAACCTGATAACAACAAAGAAAAAGTGATCAATCTATTGCCCTGCCGAAAAATTATTACATATATGGTGTGGACCTAATGCAATACTTTGGTGAACTCTGCTCTGAAACAAAAAGAAAATAGGAGGAGGGGCACAATGTTACTTCCAGCTGCCAGAGGAGGCCAGCCGTGTAAAAGGAAATCAGGTATCTCCAATAAAATACTGCTTCTGCTGGATTATGTCTCACAGGTGGTGCTAAGACCCGGCAATCCATTTGCAGTTCCTTTTTGCCTCCTCCCTAGAAGACCTATCTACAGCTCTGCTGTCCTTTGGGAGGTCTCCATAGGTAATACACACCACTACTTCTTGACCATAGACAGACTCAAGGTTACAGCTTCAAAGTTGAGCAAATTCTCCTCAGCAGCAGGACTCACTGCGTTAGCAATAAGAGGGCAGTAGGAAAGATATTCCTTCAGAATTTCCACTTGGATCCTTTTAAATAGCAGCTCTAGTCTAATGTCTTCTCCAGCCCTCTTTGGTCCACAAGCCCAGTAGAGCACAACACATTTAACCCTTATGAAATCTATATGTGCTTTTACTCATCATTTGGGAAAGTTCTGCAGGCGGTAAAAGGTGCTTAGCATATTAGGTTTAAAGCCATTGTATCTTGTTTCTTTTTAATACAGCTTGAAAATATATAAAACGGTGATCCCAAAGACCAAAGATATCAAATGCGGGTGCTGAACTGATGTCAAAGAACTTAACAGGAACCAAAGAATGCAAAGTCATTAGAATTGTCCTCAAATACCCTCTTCAAATGTATTTTTCTCCTTTCAAAGGCTCAACAATCCAGTGAAATGTTTAACTTCAAATAAAATACAAGCTCTCTACAAAAATGACTAGCATTGTTGTTACAAACCTGTTGACTGGCTCTGAATGCAGCAGTGTAGCATCTGTCATTACTTTCATCCAAGACTCCATTTCTTTAGCTGTGTCTGTGCAAAAGTAGTATGTTCGCATGTTGGGATGTGTTGCCTAATTTTAAAATAGATGGGATCAGCAAGAGGAAGAGTAGCACACAAAGAAAGTCACCTGAAAAAGAGAAAAGAATGCGTGGAGTCAACCAGGATACCTTGTGAGATAACTATGACTTCAATGAATGTTTTATTTCTCAGCAAATAATGGTGAGAAATGTTAGATGATGGTTTGTGAATGCTGCTGGTTGTGGGTATCTGCACCATCCACATAAATCAAACCGTGAGTCAGCAGATTTTCATGCATACCACTAGATTAGAGCAGTAAATCTGCCACAGTACTGTAGGACTTACCATGCTGTGCATTGTATAGCAGACACATTGCTCCATAGTTGATCTGCTCGCTCTCAGTGAAGAGAATGACATATTGTTAAAGCCGGACACAGAAAGAGAAAACAGAATGTTTAGCAAACAGGTTCAATATGTTGTTTACTAATGTCAGAAAAACACAAAAAATAGCCCATTTAGGTCAGAATAAATCTGAACAAACATGACATGGCCTTTTTGGCCAAAACAACAAGAGAAGGGATAAGTTTTGAATGAAAAGTATGAAGTCAAAAAGTCATCCCATTCCTGAGTCAATCATTTTAAACCGAAGTGGTAGTACTTCTTTCTTCTTCTCTTTAACTCAGCTCTCTCATTCAGCCTCAGTCTAACTTGGAAAAGAAGTGGGATGTGTGGTTGGAGAGACCATGAGCAGACTCTTGGGCGTCTGTGTTTGGCTGTGCTCGGCAGGACAACTTTGTTGTCTCTTTGGGTTTATGAAGGACTCACAGTCAAATACTGTACACACCACTGAGATCCCATAAAATATGTCTGTTGCCCTGTAACTTAGGGTTTCCCTGTCAGCTTAGTATAGCAGAACTCTAGTACTACACCANATAATAATAATAATAATAATAATAATAATAATAATAATAATAATAATAATAATAAACTGCTTTTCAACTTACTATAATTTATCGTCCATAAAATGTGCAGTCAAAGTTTGACAGGGATGAAAATGTTCACTGACCTTGAAGGCATACTTTCTATTAATATGATCATCCACAGACAGCACTGATATATGGAAGCTTGGTAGAAGGATGCTGCCAAGTATCCCCTCCTCTTTTTCATCTGCAGAGAAAAAATATGTCAACCTATCAGGGGCTTTTTCGTTATGTCAAGTTGTCTGTCTTACTACACTAAATTGTTATGTGGACTATTCGTAAGCATAAAAAGGAAACAAACAAACCAAATGAATCGCAAAATAAAAACTGAGAGGTGTGAATTAGTTAGATGAGCAGAGGGTACATCGTCCAGTCAGTGGAAAAGATGAGCATTGATTCAATGTCCTATGCAGCTAGGCTGCTAATCCTCATTAAGTTAGCAGACAGGGCTCCACATTGACAATGGAGCGCTCTCCACAGGGGGATTAGATTAAGTCCAGAGTTTTAGGCAAAGAATTGCTTAACCTCCCAATTTGATACAAACAATCTGCACTTCTCACCCTAAACAGAGCAAGAAAATAGAATACATCAGTGACCGTTGCTGCACTAATGTACATTTGTTTTGCTTGCTTGGTATACATCCATATTCACCATGTGCATGTGTTGACTAGGATGATTATGTAATGTAAAAGTGCAAAGAGGTCTCTTAGCACATACTTAACTGGTAATGACTGGAATAGTGAATAATATTTTGGGTAATAATAAGTGGTGTCTGAACTCTGATAGCTTAGTCCTGCATCTATGATCTGCTGTATCCGCTGTCTACTGACGCCACATTTATTTAATCATCAAGTCTGTATGTCTCTCTCTCTTTAGCGAAAAAACAAACAGGGGTTTTTGCAGAACAGTCTGATAAGCTAACATCCTAAATGCACATTAATAGTCTGATAAATTAATAGTGGGATAAAAACAGCTGAAAGCCGTTGTGTTTTGATGAGGAGAGTTCATGACCTCTCTATGCTCTCTCTGCTGATGGATACCATTTCCATCTGGATGAAGCCTTTGGGTCTGTGCCTTTGGTCAGTCAGTGGGCAGAAAGAAGGCAAAGGCACTGACAGACATCAGAAATAACACAGACTAGATGTCATCCTGATCAGCACAAATGATGACTGTATCTGCATAAAGTGAGCATGGGGCACCAGGATATCTGGACCTGTGCCAGGCAGGACTTGAGAATTTCTTTTTACCTGCAGTCTAACAGCACTCAATCTATACTTACGTGACAGCCTCACTGATTCAAAGTTATCATTTCATCTTTTTTCCAATAGGGAAACTCTCAAATGTATTCTGGACACAGCTGTGTCAATATTTGCTGTGAATTTGTGCTGCATGACAGATGCTGAAATACCCAGTCAATAGCAGCTTATTAAAAAGATCTCATCAAACACTTGTTATTCCTACTGAAGTAGCAAAGAAGAAAGCTTATAAAAAAAAAAGCCAGGCTTAAATAATTTGAGTGAAAAACCCTTAAAATTGTGATAACTCGACTCACCTCTGTAGTAGAAGAGGCACAAGTCAGACAGCACAAACCACCTCTTCTTCCACAGCTTCATCCCAGTACTGTCCTGAACAGACACCAGAGGACAGAGCACAGTTAGTCTAAAAACCTGTGGGAATGGCTTGAAGATGACTTATTCTGCCAGACCCAACACTTGCTTGCTCTTTTGATAAACTGTCTTTGGCTTAAACATGTTCCTAAGTAGTAAGAAGTAGAATGAAGAAAGTAAGTAGTAAGATGCCTTCATCTTCAATTTTGAATTACAAAATATCTGCCACTTTAATTTTTACATATACATTACATATACATACTTGAGGTGGTTGGCTCAGGGGACATATTTGATTTCTCTACTAAAATAATAAGCGAAAATGAGAGTGCTTCACTGTATTGTAATTATTTCAAATCTGTAACTGTGCGCACAGTGAGAAGGAATTTTTGTATTTCTGTCTTTGGTGTGAGACTGTGGAACAGTCTGGATGTGGACCTGAGGGAATGTCCAAACATTAAGCTCTTTAAAAACAAGTACAAAGAAATGATCTTCAGTAGGTATAGTTAGTAGGGGATTGTTATATGTGCAGATATGTGTATGTGTGTAGATCTGTGTATATATATGTGTATAAGTAATATATCTGAGTTTATGCAAACAACCATTTGGTTGTTACTGGTTGAAACAAGGCTGCGTCCTCAACATGAGCATGCAAGGCTGGGTGGACGCCCTGAGGACGCAGACCCTGAATTGAGACACAGCTCCTGAATTGAGACACAACTTAGGAGGGGGAAGACAATGAGACACAGGTGCAACACATTAGGGCGGGGCAGGTAATTACACAGGAGGGAGACTTGACAGGAAGTAACTGAAAAGAGAGCACAAGTTAGAAAATAAAAACAGGAAACTGAGCACACGCATGACACATTTCACCGTCATCACCGTTCTCCTACGCAATTACTCTTTTAACCACACTTTTTTTTTACAAGGTGTTAATGAATAAACTTTAAAGTTCTGTCAGATTGTCTTTTTCTCTGTTCAAGTAGGAGGAAAAAAATCAAGGCTTTCACTGTCACATCAATCACTGTGGCATTTTGTTCTTCCAATGTATCAACTGAAGCACTGCAGCTTTTCCTCAGCCAAGGCCTTCAATAGTTCCCAGGTTTCAATGAGGTAGGGAAATAAGAGTGTAAAACCAGCTTTTATTCAGGGTAGCAGATTTGTGAATCTTTTGCTTGATCTACATCACCCTGATTGAGGTCCCCAAAGAAACAGCAGCTGGCAGCTGTCCTAAACGAAGCCATCATGTGTTCACAAAACTGTGCTGCAATCAAAACTAAATGAGTCTCCCACTTCGGAAGCATGAGAGAGTCTGTCTGGCCAAGAGCTTCCTCAAGCACCCCCTTTTCACCCTCCTATAAGTAACCAGGGAGCTGTGATGAGGGATTGGTTTTTAAACATCGCCTATGCTGTCTGAACAGAGACCCCGAACAAAAAGCTTCTTTTGTGTCCATCTTAAGACCATTAATACAGGTCTAACTGGGAGACGGACAATTTAAACCTTGTTTTACATGGAAAAGTTGCTTCAAATTTTAATTAGTTGACATTAAAAGATTCACACAGCATATATAGCCTAAAGCACAAATTGCTTTTATAATAAAGTATATTGAATGATCTTTTCTGTGATGTTTGGATTACTTTCTTTTGAGGTTTCTATTTATCTATTAAACTCATGTCAAAAAGTAAGCACTAAATATAACTTCAGTTTAAATCTAATGCTGAGTCACTTACCCTGTTTGTCTCCTAAATATATAATTCATCAGATAAAAAGGAAAGTCATGCGCCCTTGTTTACCTGTTTATAAAGCCAGTTTCTCTTGATTACTGGGGCACTAGGATTCCTCCTGATAGAGTTGGATCTCTTCCCAAAATTATGGATTTTTTTAGGAGGTCTTGAGGGCTAGAAAGAAAGTATGAACAGGTTTATAGCAAAGAGAGGTACCTGAACATTAAACAAAATGCATTTCTCAAACTTTTCTCACAAGACAGTTAGAGGCAATCTTTTCTCATTATTCTGCTAACTCTGCAGATACGCAAGATAAAGCCGTCTTCATGTGTATCACTCACTCTTCCTGCTGGGCTGTTGGGGTTTGTGGCGCTGTCCAAGCCGCCTGTGTAGTTGGAGGCCTTACTCATGGTGCTTAGTAACCGTTCCTTCTTCTCATTCGCTGGCACTTTGGAGACAGTTCTAAAGGAAAGACACAGAGTACGCCAAGAGAACACAGGAAAGTCATCAATCAGAAATATAAACTGCCATTTTATGTTCAATGACCTCAATAAAAGGAGAATAAAAGGAAACAGCCTTCATTGCCTCCCTCCCCCCATCATTCCTCTGAAGTTCAAACTCTGTTATAATGAGATCTCAACATGGGCCTATGAGTTGAGCCAATTACTCCCACCACTATGTCACTGCAGATACATTTCCAGCTTCCTCAAACAGCTTTAAAGAGGAATCTACTGTATGTGATGACAGTCATGCTGAAAGCAGTGTCTATGATCACATGGACATAACTTTCATTGTTGGGGGACATATTCTTGTACTTATGACAACTGACAAGACTGAACTTTCATCCTGGTCAAAACGAGGAACTGAATGTGACTCATCACATTCCCACTAGCTGATGAATAAAATATACAACAGCTGTTTTATTTTCAGCCCTTAGTATTCAAATGATTAATGCTGTCTTGGCAAAAGTAGTAAAGATTATGCCAAATGCACAAAGAAATTAAACCTCTTTAATGAGTAAAAATATCTAACAAATTAGTTTAGTTCTTATTTTTGAAGCATTTTTTCATGTACATGAGTAACATAGGAAGAAATGAATAGAAGATCCTTTGAATTGAAATAGCAGAACTTCAAATAGAGGGTGGGTAGATGAAGACTTGTGCAATGTTGTCTGCACATGAAGAGCTCAACAGACTACTGTAGTGCTCACAAATGCGACCCAGTGTCATTCCTAAACAAAAACAACAGACTTACCGTTTGTTGACGACAAAGATGCAGTTGTCTTGTGAGGTTAAGCCTGAGACAGGATGCTTGCAGGTCACCTTCCGCTCATTGTGACTTTTGGAAAGAGAAGAAGAATAGAAGAGAAACAGAAATTAATGTTAGACAACAACAATGACACATCAGTAAAAATAATTCTCCAAAAATACTTGGTCTATTTTTTTTCTTACTAAAGTTAATGGATAGGCTTCTTCAAAATAACTCCATTTGTCAAAGATTAAGAGCTTTCTTCACCAGAAAAACATGAAAGCAGTTCAGGCAGAGTTTGAATTAGATTTGTTGAAATGAAAATGGGGAAACTGAGTGTAGATGGGACAGACACACAATATGGAAATAATACCAGCATACTGTGTCAAAGGTGGAAATTATCTCTCAAATGAAAGCTAGTCCAACCACACATAAGCATTTAAGGCACATCAAAATCCAAATAAAGCCCAAATAAATTGGATTTTGCAGAAAACACCAGCTTAACTACATTATGAAAAATAAAGTACAACTCTAAGATCCCCAAACAAGAACAGAAATTTACTGCACTTGCAAAATATACATGGAAAAGATACTTTTTCTTTCCCAAGATCATCACAGCCTGAGCTTTAACAATGTGTAACAAATAATAGATAAGAGATAATAAATAAGCAGTTTGGAGTTAGATTAGTCTCATTCCATCTTTAATAAATCATAAAGATGATCAACATCTACAGGCTCCAGCAGACTGCTGTGCCACCCTACGCTCACCATCTACGTACAGAGGTACAGAGGCTGCCACCCAACCATACAGCTGTCCAATTACAACAACTCACAGTCACATCCACTCTAACATGACTAGAACACCCAGGCATAGAGCACACACAATACTTGTGGAGGAGGAAAGTTTCAGCCTTTACAATAACAGTAGCTCTCCAGTAAAGCAGAGCCTGGCCTGGGTAGTATGTTTTGTTTGTTTATCTTGAAGGCCTGGGGGCCCAAAGCTCAGTAACCTTTCCAGTAAAATTTAAGAGTTTTGCTGCTCCTTGCTGTCAATGGTGCATCCTAAATCATGTTTTGCTTCAATAACAGTGAAGAGACTGCACAATTAATTCAAGATCAAGATCCAGTTCATCAGCTTCCTACTGTGTATCAGAACTTACAATTTAGAAAGGGAAAATCAATGCCTATTGGATTATACTGTCAGTGAGATACAGACATAGGAATGACAGCAGCAGAGATTAGAAAGTAAGGGGAAGAGCTATAGTGTCAACAACAGTCTTTGAAACAACAACTTCATTCACGACCTCAGCAGACATTCTATATTTCAACTCACTCAGCCTAACACAGTTTTTAAACACAGAGTACTCGTACTGAAAAGAGCAAATGCCAAGTATGAAATAGGGAGTTTAGTTTCAGTTTAGCCTGGAGAGCAACAGTCTCCCAGCTCTGGTCTATAATTACAGGAGGCACTGTTGGCAGCAGGGCTCGCTGTGCGGTCTTGGGACAGACCACCAGCACCATTGTTCTTTGGTATCCCTTCACACATGCCTACACTGCTTTGCACATAGGTTGGCTTCAGATTTAAGAAAAAATAAGAGGGTCTGGATATGTATTTAAGTATATAATGTTGGGATAAAATTATGCTATGCTGAACAATAAGGAACCAGTCTCACCATATTCAATATCTTTCAGCTTTGATACTCTTGATTCCTTTGCAAATAAAGCCTGTTTGCTTTTACAACAGTCACACACCACCAGATTAAGGCTCTATGCTTGTTTATAACTTTGGGAAATCTCATACAAAAAAAAAGGTCTTTTGGTCTGTTCTCACAATCATTATAAATACATACCACCATAACACAGCAATTATATCCAATTTTATTTTTAATTTAATGCCTCGCAAGCTGCTTCAAGCCCTCTACAGACCCACAGCTGTGTCATATGTGAGTGAATAATGCAGGTCAGAGCAATCAAGCAAACCAGCTTCTTTTCCTGAGGACATGTTCTAATGAGACACATTACATGCATATCACTGCAGCATTAGAGAGACTTCAACCATGTCTTGCCAGATCACAACTTCACCCTTGCAGTGTGGCGTGAGTGAAAACATACCATCCCATATAAATCAAACTGCATGGGACACATACTAGCTCCCTTTGACTATGTTACGCATGAGCCAGCCATATTTCACTCTTCATTTACATGTCACTGTTTGGTATTTGACATTTAAACAACCTGATGAGACCACATGTATACATGTAGCAGGGTTCATCTTAACCATTATTTAAATGTACAAGTGCACTTCATGTATGTTTATAGTATAACAGATCAACATTACACATTTCAACAAGAAAAACCCCTTAGCCCTGAGTACAAATCCAACCGCAAATCAGCAAAAAGACACTTTCAGTAATAATTAATTCTCTAAAATGCTCATAAATCTAATCCTATTAGATAAGAAGGAACTTGAAAACAATGTTCACCAGTGAGTACTGATTAGCACTCCCACTTTATCAGGTGAGTACTCTGAACTAGCATCAAAAAGAATTGTACTGCAGTGAAACTCCTCAGTACCACAGACTGAAGGTATGAATAGCCCTCTTACAAAAGCTGAGTTGAATAAGCAAAATAGGCGGTTTGGAAGAGGGCATGTGGGGTGCAGTAGGAGAAAAGACAAAAAAGACAAAAAGGGTTTGGAGCCCCCAAGAGGCCACATCAAATGCAGTGCAGCAACATGAAGCAGTGTGCTGTGAGGAAGGAGCAATACCTGTGCTATTGTAATGTATTTGTAGATAAAACCTCATGGAAATGTTGTGGAAAAACCTGCAGCAAATACACAATAAGCCAGTAGCCTCAGCTGCATGCCTGTTAAGCTTTGACTTTCAACCTTGGACCCTTTTTTTTTACATAAACACAGAAACAACTGCTCATTCAGGCTACAAATCAGATTTTTTTTCCCACAAACAACTCAATTAGCAGCTCCATGAAGCAGCTGTGGCTGTGTGTAAAATTGTGCCAAGTCGACACAGCTGAACAGGCGTTTCAAGAAGATTTCAGAACCATGGAAACAAGCTTCCTTATCGAAGAGCATTTAATATACGGACTCAAAGAAGCAGAATTGTAT
This sequence comes from Rastrelliger kanagurta, assembly GCA_024605255.1. Lineage (NCBI taxonomy): Eukaryota > Metazoa > Chordata > Actinopteri > Scombriformes > Scombridae > Rastrelliger > Rastrelliger kanagurta. The sequence continues at coordinate 9,016 of JANJYQ010060123.1, read as the reverse complement.
GTTCATAAAGAAAATTCAGGAAGTAACTGAGGAAGAACTAAAGTGTAGTTTTCTCATGTAAAACCAAGCTTCATTGTGAACCCCTGACCAGAGGACAGCATGCTACAAATCTTCCTCATTAAACACAAGGATTGGTTCCTTCAAGATATACATATGTAATAAATGCCCCAGTACTGCAGTAGGCATGAGTATAAAGTTGCTATCTGCACTTTGTACAACTCCTCTTGTTAACCATTCAATGTTCAATTTCAGGCTTCATTAAATAAAACAGCAGGCTGATATGTTATATGGATTTCATGGCAGATAAAGTACAAGGAAGAAACCCAAAGGCAGTGTGACAGAAGAACTGTATAAAAAAAAAAAAAAAAAAAAAAAAAAAAAAAAACAGTAGAAATATCAATTATTTGCATCTATGTAGACTCACTGCAGGATAAAAAGTAGAAGTATAGCTAACCACATAAAATAGTACTCAGAAACACTTAATTACGGACAACTCCTTAAAGAAATAGATTGAGACACAGGGAAGGTGCAGGCAATGAAATGGTCACATTACTGAGGGGTATTTATTAAGATGTATGCTAAAGTCCTGAATAATACTCTCAGCTTTGTTGTATTAATACCATTAAATGTAAAACTAGTAGTAAGAAGTAGGAGGTACTACCCTGTTTTGCTTCATACAGGAGTGAAAAATGAACTGAGAATCATCTGAAATCATGCAATCACGAGGTCTACTTCTGATATTTCTTTTCTCCACATATCATTACATTACATTACATTTTGCTTAGTTGTTACCATTATGCAAGTTTATCTCTTACAGCTCAAACCTGAAATGAAATGTGACCCTAGAAGCCTTGTGCTCAGAGCATGCTGGGACTGGACCAGCAGTCAATAACAAGGCATCACTATCGCTGTTACTGCTGACTTGCTAATTATATCACTCCCACCTTATGTGTATGGCATTTGTTTATTTAATATTATCTATACTTAAAGGTCTATCTAGCTGAAACTATGGGCTGTATAAAAAGTCTGCAGGAATACTGCACTAATTTAGTGTAAAATCATATATATTGATAACGTGACTTCCTTCTAAAAGACATTGGCTTATAAATGCAATGATGTAAGATCAGTCTGAAGTGTTCGATGACGAAGCGCCCCACCCCTAGACTGAAAACCACACACTAATTCTGTCTTGTGAAACATGGATGTTTCCAAGTTTGCAGGAAACACTGAACACTGGTGACAAAGGCCACTGAATGAGCTCATAGGGAGAGTGGGCACAGTAACTAGTGAGCACAGCATAGTTGCTCTTTCTCTTCTTGTGAGTTTGACAAATGTCTACCTAATTTTTGGGCCTTAGTGCTGACAACACAACACACATGCTAAACCATACTATGCTATGTAGAGCACCAATTTGGACACATTTTATCATTCCAGGAATAGAAAGATGTGTCCAAACTAGTATGTGTATGTTAGGTTTAACGTAGAAACTATCAGGGATTACATCTTCAAATCTGACACATCTGAAACAGTGGCTAGATGACAGCTAGCATGCTTCGTGACTATCCTGGATCATGAGGAACTAGAACAATTGCTTTCTGAGCATTTCTAGGAATTTTGCCAAAAGCCAAAGATTAAAAAAGCAAAGACATTAAAATACATGTTACTAAGTAAAACTAGTGGATATGATCAGGGTGAGATGGGTTATTAAAAAGATGGCATGGCCTGGGTTAGCACAGGAGAGCTAGAGGGCAATGTTGTAATTATAGCTTAACTATGATTAAAGAAAAAGCTTTTAAAGATAATCCACAACCACTTCACCATCACAAATAGAAAACATCATCTGATGCAAAGAGCTGTCCTGGTGGAAAACAGTGCCTTTTAAGGACTGCTTACAATCAAGGACTATAGTTCACAAAATGGAAATGTTTTGATAACTACAAACAGAGTGTTAAATCTGTCTTGACAAGCTCACTTTTCTGAGCTATAACAGATTTGCATCATAGCCAGGCTACACTAAACTTCAAGAGACAGCTGAGACAGAAAGTCAACAATTATCTTTTTATCCCCTGCAAGGGTTTACTTTCACTGTTGCCTACCATCACTCAAACCTCCTGAGACTCTCCTCACTTTACAGATCAACAAGATGCGAGTTTTCAAAAGCTATTATGAAGATAAAATCCAATATTTGAATTGCAATGCACTGTACTCTATTTGGTATTGCACTTCATAAGCAGCAGAGGTACTTGCCATTTCTTTTAATGGCAGAAAGTAATGGCAACAATTCGATTTTTAAAAAGAACTAATTATAAAATACATCACTGCAAAAGACTGTCAGCATTATTTTAAGTAATAAAGATTCAGTGTGTCGGCTCACTGCGCAACACTGCTGGCAAACACTATCTAGCGCATAAGATACAGGTCCGTATATATCACATACAGTATTATAACGCTGCCTGCTCGCCTGGCTGAGCCTCATTTCAAGTGCCATACAGACATCACCTACAGAGAAAATCCCCCGCTAAATGTTAAATGTATGTCGCTCACACACCAACAGCACTGCGTAATATCTTTTTTTCATTTTTTTACTTACAATGAAAAGCTTCCATAAATCTCAGCAATCGCGATGAAATCAGGATAAAAAACAAACAAGGACGCGTTTCATCCAGATGTGAAGGTCCGATAAAGAGTTTTCTTGTTACTTTGGTCTGTGTTGTTGAAGTGAAGTGTGCTCAGTTAACGGCTACCGTGGTCACCGAGCCTCGCGCTACTACTGCGGCTGCCTCCTCCTGTGCGGCTGTAGACACACTGAAACCCAAGAGGCGATGATGTCACGGTCCGGATGTAAAGAAAGCAAGGTGGCTACTAGCGCCTTTATCCCTCCCTCCCAGCGCATTTACAACCAAGAAAAAATGGAGATGACCAGAGAGAAGCAGAGAAAACTCAAACTACTCCGCACTTTGGAAAAAATGTATAACTGCATGGAAAAAAAAATGTGTCCCGGATTTAAATATGTTCCACTCCTCCATTGTTTATGTGGGACTGTATCCAGGCATGTCTAAAAGCTACTTACATAAATTAATATAAGCTTTATTTCCCTCCGTGAGCTGCCTGGCTTTTACTGCTTCAAATATAGCTGCACCTCCCTCAGCTCATTCCTCAGCAAGCCTCGACAAAAGGGGCATGTTGGGAGAAAAAAGTAACTTGACTGCAAAAACACTGTGGCAACAGATCAAGAGCTGTAATGCTGTACCTTAGCCTGCTTTCCTTTCTTGTCTTGTTTCCATCCATGAAAGATGAATCTTTGCTGGATAAGGACCTCAGACACACACAAAAAAGGTGTAAAGAGGGGAAAGTCAAAGCAAGCTGGGTTTTTTTTTTGTTTGTTTTTTTGTTTTTACTATCAGTGTCAGTCTTTTGCTATAAAAGAAAATTATTTGCATATTCATATCGTTTTAAAAAGGCAGAATAAAGTGCATACTGACAACAGAAAACATCAGTTCATAGGTCTAATTGTCACACCTCCACTTGTTCAACAATGATGACTTGCTCTCTTACAAGATGATGAGTTCCTATCTGTTCACTCAACACATGTCATTCAGGGGACATACGCTAGTTGAAGAAAAAAAAAGTAAATGTCACTGTTGTAGACACAAAGATTCCCAGTATTACCCAGAGTGCACATCTTCAAACTGAATTTTTTAAAAAATCACAGACGCAGTAACTTAAAATGCTCAAAGTGTTTAACATTTTGGTTAAAAAAATGACTTGTGGGAAAACCGAAAGTACTTGTGAAATAAGTCCCGTTGTACCCTGCAGCTGAGCAT
>JANJYQ010059791.1:0-10248 GCA_024605255.1 Rastrelliger kanagurta | reverse complement strand
ATATATATATATATATATATATATATATATATATAATATCCATTATATAAATATAATATCCATTTATCACAAAAACAGCTGTGCATATATATGAGTGCTGCTGAGAGTAAACACACAGTAGCACAGCGTTCTAAACATCTACTGTGACTGAGATTAGTATTAATCCCATGCCCAAAATAATCTACATTCACAGAGAAAGCATGACCTGTGAATGTGCTGCCAGATTAGCTGGGGTTAAGCTAACAGGGTGAGGTCAAACATCAGCTCCCATGTTTCAGCTCCACATATTGTTTTTGACCCAACTATATGGTCAAAACCAGGATTTATAGTTGCAACTACTGCAACTACTACTATTAATAAGAAATTCCCTCAAAGCCATATCATCGGACATTTCTGAAAACCCTAGGATAAAACAAGCCACAGTTACAAGCATGCAGCACACGTCTTTGAAGTGAGAGTTGCTCTATATGGGAGACAAAGCATATGCAAATAACTACAATAACTTGATGAATATTACCAAGAGTGACAATGCTCTCCACAGGCAACTGGAGGCACTTTCTGATCAAAGAGTGTCTCTAAAGGGAGAACAAGTGATTGGCTGTGTGTCAGCGCACTGCACACAAGGCTTTTAAATGATAAAGTGGAAAGAGTGTACAAATTATGCAGATGCTCAGCAGTATTCAGGGTTCCACAGCAGTAAATGTCAAACAGTGTCTGGAGGATTCAATTTGTTGCATTTAAACGGTCAGTTCAAACACTGACTTTCAGAGGAAACGGGATTTCATTATTTAGAATAGATTAACATATTCATATTCTGTCCAACACACTTGCAGCATGTATTGTCTCATTAGAGGAATGGCAGTGATGCTTATTAGTGCTGCTCCTCTGTCAGATGAATCTTTTAGTCGTGGTTTGTTGTTTCATCTCTTTCACAATCAGAGTGCTAACTGTATACACAATAATTAAATCAGTCTTGACATGTGGAATAAAATCTCCCTTGTGAATATCACAAACAATAAAAGCATGTGAATCTACTTCTCATCACTGTCTCTCTGCTAATAAAGACCTACACATACCTCAGTTTCATAACTATAGAGAAAAGGATTACAATATCCACGATGTTAAACAAATGCACATTCACTCACTTAATATAATTAACTATAGTTCATAGAGCCTTGCTTTGCAGTGGGTAGTTATATTTGGGGAGTATGTGCCTTGCTGCAGAACATGAGTGGGAGTCACAGCAGGAGCCTGATGTTTGGGAACCATGAACTTGTAGTTACAAACTAACAGATGGACAGCTGCTTCCATAAAAATGTAGGTGCAANTAGTTGTTCTGGTGTTCATTTTTCATTGTCAATATTAAAATGTGGGTTGTAACTATGAAGGCAGAGCTGCTTATCCACTAATCACATAGGGTATGCATTTTGATCCCTGGCTCCTCATGTCCACATACCCAGGGGTCCTGGGACAAACAAAATGTGCCCAGTTTCAGGCAGCACACTGCATGGTAGCTCTCTGTCATCAGGGTGTGTTAGTGTGGATATGAGATGCTGTGGAAAGAAGTGCTGTAAAATACAAGCAATTAGTATTCTAATTCATCTGTAAATGTTAGGATTTTTATGACTGTAAGGCTGTACTTCATAACTCTGGGTGTGTTGCATAAGAAATGCAGTTAAAACTCTTTAATAACAAGCAGTGATGTATGCAAGGCACACAACCTCCCACTGAACCTGATCTGACTACTGCAGCTTTGTGTCTCTATGTGCTGTATCATACATTCACTTTCTTTTCTTTTCTCTGTTTGAAACAAGTTTCAAATTAAAGCCTAATGTCCCAGTGATTGTGAGAAATTTCCTTTCACTGTAAAACTTTAAATTGACACAGGTTCAAATGTATAAATGCCTCTCTTAGCCACAACTTCACATATCTATTAAATGTTAATACATGTCATGCAGTCATCAGTTTCAGAACTAAAGCTTCAGAATCTCTGTTTGGAAATGCTGTAGATGTGTGAGGATAAATATCTGCAATTCTGTTTATACAACATTACACCAACCCACAGGGTGCAAACACAGTAATAACTGAAATGTGTGTGGGTTGTGAGAAATGGTGTATTCCTCACACCAAACACTGAAACTATTCACTGATGTATGTTATTAAAAAGTTTAACTGACTACCTTCTCTAAAATAAGCATGTTTCTATTTAGCATGCTAGCTGGGATGCTAACCTTTATTTCTGTATGTCCCACTAACAGCCTTTCAAATAAACACCTATCACAATGATTATTGTCATATACACAACAAGTCTCTAAAGTGGGTCACTATGATGCTGCAAAGAGTAAAGTAAACATGAGTGGGACTGACATCAAATGTCACCTCAAACATTTCAGCCCCTCCTACATAGTGTGCTCAGTATCTCAGTAGAGACTCTGACAGTGTAAACAAAAGGACCGGACTTTGTATGGTTTGCATTTAGCAATGTTTCTGTTGCCTCCTACGCTGCTGCATTCTGAGTCACATATGTCTACCTGCTGGTGGTGCTAGAGGAATCATCTGATTCAGTGGAATTCATCTTGAATGAATCTGTCTCATATTTGTTGAGATATGTCAGTCTGGATCAAACTGAGCAGACATTTCCATCCCAAGAGAAACAAAGTCTTTCATACATAATTAACACTGTTTGAAGGTCTTACATTTCTGGAGAAAGCATATGGCACTTTTTTTTCTTTTATTGAGGAATCTGCTTTCCGTGCTTATCCCAACTTCTAATCTTAAAAGCTAAACCCTACCTTAGAGCTCTCTGAGTTTCCTGCCCCCTCCATTCTGTGATGTAACCTCCCAAATTCTGCAGACGGACAACTGAGCGGTCTTCCATGGGAGGGGCCAGCGGGTCCCAGCTGGAGCAAATGTTCAGCGTCAGTCCTGTGGGCATCTGATAAGTGGCTGTCTTTGGGACACCGTGTCTCAGGGTGCATCTGGGAGTCTGACAGAGCGCCGGTAGATGATGAGATGCAAGAGGACAAGGGAGAGGGACTGGGGAGCCAAGAGTGGCGTGACTCTGGGGGGATAGGGGGAGGACGCTCGGGGGGAGGCGGTGGTGGCGGGTCCCTCTGGGGAGGAGGCGGGGCTGGGAGAGGCTTGTCTTGCTTCCTGGACATGCCTGGTGATGACTGGAGAGGTGGAGAGACATGGCGAGAAATGATAGAACATCATAAATAATTCAAGAATCATTTTAGAATTTCATCACACCACAGTTTGGTTGCAAAGATCTTGCAACTCTGTGGGCTGCCAAATAAAACTATGCAGGTCAACATAAAACCTTCTCTTCTAACTCTAGCTCTATTTGCTGTGAAAAGATGCTCTTCCAAAATATTTTCACCTAAACCAGTGGGGAGAAATCAGCTGTCACATGAAATCCTTTGCTGCCACTCAGAGTAATCAAAGCGTTTTTGGCCTTGTGCAGCTTTCATGTGGAGTTGTCTCCTATATTTTTTTAATATTTGAAGCCATGTATTCACATTTTTATTTCCTCTAGTCTATTTTGTTTTGAAGATTTCCGGTGTTGACAGCCTCCTGCACTAATGTACTATTTTATTTTGAAGCCATCCTGTGACGTAATCTATTTATTTATTTTAAGTTAGTCAGCTGAAGCTTGACTTTAACTGATTATGGGACAGGAAATAGAGGTAACCAATTTTCCTGTCCACTCAATGACTGACCTTTGGGGAACCGGTGGGACTGGCAGACGGGGAACGGATGGCACCCTTCTGGATGAGGTCCAGTCGTGGTGGGACGGGGGGAAGGCCGAGGTGCTGGCCACAGTGGCCGGGGTCTCCTATGTGGGCTTTTCTGTGTTGGCTTACAGGGGAAGAGCTGGGAGATACCATCGGTGAGTTCTGCCGCTCGGTACAGTGCTGAGAGAAAAAAAATATCACAAATAATCTGTGGTTAATGTCCAGCTGATGAGAAAACACTAACACAACATCTGTAAAACTTTTCTGCTCTGAAAAAAACATTACAGCCACGTATCCAGATCTAGACCTGTAACTAATGAAATATTGAGGATTGTTAAATGTTGTGTTTCAGTGTTCAGTGTTTTTATTTTGACAGGTGCAGCTTCTCCAGTTATTACAGTAAAAGTGAAGCAGCCCTCAGAGAAAAGAGGAGAGACTGGACTGTTGGTGAGATACACACGGAGAAAAGAGTCCACTTTATTTTGACATGCCTTTATCTTTATTTGATAGAAGAACATTTATTTATCTTATTTTTTTAATTTTTATTTAATTCATTTTATTATTTATTAGAATCCCACAAGTTGAGTGTAAATACTAATAAACATTGTTGCCATATTGTAGAATTCTACTGGATTTATTAGACAGTCTACATCTAGCCACTGCACGGATGTTGCAGTGGCTAGTACTTCAAAGTGTTGAAAAATAACACACACATTATGATGTTCTGGATCTTGACTTGAGGACATTTTCACAAATTGGACCTCAGTGAATTGTAATCCAATAGCCCTGCTATATAACATATCATACATTCTAATGTGACTAGCAGCTGGTGTGACAAGTTTGTACCTTCCTGATGTTGGCCAGTCCATTCATGACCAGGCAGTCCTCTCTATCTTCATCGTCGTCCAGCTCCAACATGGGACAGCTGTGCTGGTCCAGGAAGAAACACTTGTTGCCCTCATTTCGTGGGTCAAAGGGATCCACAATGATGGGCTCTGTGCCTTTGATCTCACAACGACAGAACGGACAACCCTGGCCATCTGACTCCTGGAACAGATAAGAGAGAGAGTTAGCATGAAATAGGAGATTTCACGCACACACAAACACAGGTGTGCTGGTGACATTTATAACCCATTCATAACCTATTCCCAAACGGTGATAATGAGCATGGCTTCAGTGTTTGGGGAACATGAGGAATCACTTGACTGTTGCTGCACACAGTGAGGATACACATTAAAGATGTGTGCTTCTCTGCTGCCCTGTATCTACTCTGCCTCACCCTCATTTAAGAAAAAACTCTGACTGTGGATCCTCTCCAGGGAAAACTGTTTTGCAACTTTACAGCATTCACTGGCTATACATACATATTCCACATGGCAGCCTCCTGTCAAACAGAGGTCATAAATAAGAGAAGAAAAGAGGTTTTGGTTTTCAGTGCATCTCTCTTCATTGACTCAGGGGCTACAATCAAAGGCAGACAATATTTACAGAGAACAAAGCTGCATTTGTGGTGGCCATATGGTCGGGGACTTGGCGGGGGACGCACCAAAGGCATGCTTGAAACTTAATCCTAATTAGAGTGGGTGGAGAAAGGAAGGAGTGGGAGGTTAAAAGGAAGGGAGCCGAGGGGGAGTAGATGGTGTGATGTTCATGGACACTGAAGAAACCCTACTGTTCGGCATCAGACATGACTGAACTGACAAACTAAAGCAAACTCCTTAAGTTGTGCTCTGAACTAGAATGAATAAGTGTAACTTTAACACTGACTAACTGAAACACAAATAGTTCTTAACCTTTAGACGGTTAAGAGCCAGCATGTCCATGTGGGCTCATAAGGGTTACATTTGGGCTGCAAATATAGGTCCTATCTGGGTTTGTCCACAGTTTCCATGGTAACCCCACCTGTGTTTGCCCATATGACTTTCAAGTGGGTTCTGACTGGGTGGGGCCCAACTCTGTGAGACTCCATGTTTGCTCGTATGGAGCTGAAGTGAGGTCAGAATGGAAGTGGACGTTAAATGTGGCCCATTTAGTCAGCTCACATGGGCTTCACATGTGGGGCCCATGTTTCTGAAGCAATATGGGGCCCATAAAGTTTTCCCTGGTTATTCACATGCCCACTTGACCTACTTCCATCTGTAGTGGGGCTCATACAGTCAGCAAAAGTGGGCTTCCCAGGGCTCATGTTACTGAAACCATGTGGGAGCTGCAAAATTTGCAAAGTTTGCAAAGTTCAAGATAAATTTCATGTTAATAATACTAAAATTGCTATGTAAATGTTCAGTGTCTAAGAAGTTGAACACTGACATATGGGGCTACAGGCTGACTGATAAACTTGTTAGCAACTGTCTGTCTGTCTGTCTGTCCGTCTGTCGTAGTGTACAGTGGCTTCTTGTTTGTGTTACTATGGACAATATTGACTTTAACGCAGTGGAGAGAACTAGTTAAAACTTGACATAATGATCAGTACGATACATTACCTTAAATGTACAGCAGTCTATCTAATGAAACCTACGGTCTGGTAAAACATGTTACAGAAAAGCCCCTGTGAATCATTCTGAACTCTCACTTCATTGATTCAGGGTAATAGCTAGAGTAAGGGAACCCTTTTGTGTGCCCCCATACTCAACAGAGATCAAAAACAGTCATTAAAGAGAACAGGATGTGGAATTACATAGATCATCAACCAGCTGTGAGTGAGGAGCATGTCTGTTCCATCCTGGGCTGACTAATACAAATAGCGAGAGGAAAGTCAGGGAACCACCATTGAGTCAACGACCCGAACCGACCAGTGCTGGGTTAGTCACTACTCAGGCCGAGGAGGGTTCCCTCTCTCTCTCTCTCTGACTCACACTTTAACTAACGTGGAGGAAAATACTTCATTATTGAAGCACACACACATGCACACACACATACACACACACACACACAAACACGCTGGCATACGTCACTGAATCACTGAGTGAGTGAGGTTGTGGAGGAGGTGGGGTCACATCGAGTTGTCATAACAGGAAGTATGACAAACAAACACTGTGAATGTGGGTGCTGCTGAATCCCGCTGTTTACAGAGCAGACGACTGATGGCTGGAAAGACTGTGCTCATTTTTCAGAGTAAAGCCACCCAAGAAAAAGCTTTCCAGAAACTGAACCACCAGAGACCTGCGCTGCAAACCAAACACTAATGTGTGTGTGTGTGTTTGTTATCCAAAATGTTGTGGGAGGAGCTTTATTTTTGTTTTTGTTTGTAAGAGGAGTCTACAAAAATCTACAGTCCATATAAGGAGATTTTCATAATAAAATTCAGATTTGAATAATCATTTTTATATAATATTATACGAGTCATGTGATGACTTCATGTGGCAAGAAGCACAGCTCGACTGCAGACTGACAGTGAGCAGAATTCAGCATTTATCATGTATGTAACTTTACAGAAAATCATGTACATACAGTATACTTCATGTGTATGAGAGGCCCATTGAGAAATCATTCATAGTTGGTCTCACACTGAGTAGTGTGTGTGAGACTGAGTAGTGTAGTGTGCTGTCAGAGAGTCTAGCAGTTTGATGAGAGGATGATACTGGAAGTGAGAGAGAGGGGATGGTACGACGTGTGGCGCAGTGTAATTAAAAAGAAAGTGAATTTGATAAAACAAAAAAACAGAAGTTTCAATTGTTAGGCTGTGAGTTTTGTGTTATTTAACTGTTTGTTGTTATGTAAGTGTTGGTGTTACAGGCTTTTATTCTCTGTTTGATCAACATTTTCACTTGATTTATTTTAGAAGCATTCTGCAGAGCTGAGCTGTGCTATACAAATAAACTTTAACATTATAAATGCGAAAACATCTGAAAATATCTAATGATGTAAAACACATCGCTCCTTTACACTCCTCTGACTAACACTATGCAATGGAACAGTTTGTGATAAATGGAAACTATTATAGAGCTGTCTGAATGAGAAACAAAGTGCTTGCAACTTCATGTAGAAAACTTGCACTCTCTGTCCTCTGAATCATCTTCCATGTCCTCCCTCGCAAAGCCTCCACTGCCAAACGACTCAAGCACTTTGAAAAGCAGTGTTGAGATGTGCTTTGTATAAAATATCAAAATGTAACATACATCATATAATAAAATGGTTTTAATGAGATGAAAACTCCTCCAGAGATTTCACTTGCACAACTGATAATGTAAATATTTAACACTGCTAATATGCTAACTGTATAGAAGACTACCCTGAGAGTGAACAAAAACAAAGAAAAGAAACCTTGATGCAGAATTGTGATTGTACATTTTTGGGCTTGTTTCCAGGCCTGAAGAATGAATGTGAGTATGTCCCTGCCAGAGATCAATAACATCAGGGTCAATGCAGAACTCAACATGTCTGGAGAGTCATTGCAATGTCCATGCAACACACATGTCCCACGCAGAGGAGGGGGTATGAAAGATGGAGGTGGAGAGGGGAGTAAAGGAGAGATTGGGAATCTCTGGACTTGATGCTAATGACTCATTAGAGGAAGGTAATTGCAAACACACTTTTGCTGGCACGGCCTCCGATACACAAATGAGTGCACAAGCACAATGAACACAGCAGTGCAGGGCTATGTGCTGAGAGATGCACACGTTACAGGAAAAATAGCACGCGGCAGGAGGCAGAAAAACACATGCAGAAACACTGGAATATACTGTGTGCACACACTCTCAGCTTTCACTTCCGTTACTGACTGATATGTGGAAATTTGATTAGGACAGATGCAAGGACACAGGGAGGAAGTGAGGGAGGGTTCTCTTGTCCATGGATCTGTCACCGGAGGCTGAAAGCTGCTTCTATTATTCAGCACTCTTTGCTCACTTACTCAATCATCTTCATTCTTATAGATTCATTAAAAATATCACTGATAACAGCTTCAAAAAGAGTTAAAGTGTTCATTTCTTCAATGTGAGACTGCTGTTTTTCACAGTATTTCAAAATAAGAGATGATGACCCTATAATCTCCTGAGCCCATGAAAAGCAATTGCCCAAAAACCCACGCATGCACCCCTCTGTTCTCCAATTGAGTTCTGGCAGCATGGTTCATTACAATACCTGCCAGGCGGTGAGACAGGAAGTACACATGAGGTGACCGCAGGGTTCTATCTTTACGTCTTTGTCGTTCTCAGCGCAGATCTTACAGAGCTGGAAGGTGGAGCCCATTTCACAGTACAGCTCATACTGCTCCTGTTCAAGCACAACACACTCCTGTTAGTCATCAATGATGCACATATCAAACTACAGATAACAGCATACACTTAAATATACAGACACACAGTGTACACACAGCACAGACTTCCCACTGTGACCCTAATGTAAATCTCATGATGTTTAAGGGACTTTCCAGCACTAAGTTAGAGCTATTCCATGAGCTTAAATCATTATAGTTGTCAGAAAATGGGTGAATGGTCTATTTTTCACTTCAGTTAGAGAGAAAAATGTATGTAAAAAAAAAAAAAGAAGAAGTCACATGACAATCGGCTTTTATTTGATCCATCTGTAAAACTTAATGATACTTCCTCTGTCTGGACGTCACTTCTCAAAATATCAAATGAGAAATTCACGACCACAAAATACCAGCCTGTAATATTTGCATCACTTTATTATTATCTGGTCAAAGTGAGCTCTACGACAGATGATTGACAGATGCCTCTGGCCACTTGCCTCCAGTTTTTAAACTGGAAAAATGTGGTGGCAGCTCTGGAAAAATACTCAGGTTTCTGCCTCACTATGCATAAAAAAAAAAAATCACTTTCGGAATAAATGTGAGACAAGCGAAAAAGCCACGGAGCTGCAGACTCATGTCTCTTTTCACGTTTCACTAAGCAGCTCACTACATATTTGATCAGGTTCAATCAGCTGTCAGTAATGTTTTCCACACTTAGATATCATAGTGAGACCAGAGTTTATACGATACATTCTGGTTTTGTGAGGCTAAAAAAAAAAAAAAAAATTAGATCATATTTTCAAACTCACTTGTGTCACTTTGATGTGATCATGAGGTGTCGGCTCACATAAACCAGTGAGGTCAGGATTGTAGCTACGACCATCAGGAAACAAGTAGCTGCACATGAGACAAAAAGAATCATTCAAACAATGTTACTACAGCAAGTCTGTGTGAAATATTTAGGTGTTTGGTTTTTCATGTTTCATCATTTATTCTTAATTGGTACCATGTCATCAAGTATGCATTAACTGCACTGAAGTATGGTGGCCCCTCAGGACAAAACACATAAAAAACACTTTGAAAAACACAGGTGGAAAAAAGGGTTTAATGTGTGTTCTTTGTGAATGTATTTTACAGTACATCTAGTGCATACATATATCAATGTTTGTGCTTTTGCTTTAGTGTACTTTTTGTCCTTAGGAGCTACCATAGAAAAAGGATAGTTTTTTTTTAGTCAGTTTAAATAACACAAGCATGTACACCAGGGGTGTCAAACTCATTCCAGAAAGGGCCGTGTGGCTGCAGGCTTTTGTTCCAACC
>JANJYQ010059639.1:4692-15710 GCA_024605255.1 Rastrelliger kanagurta | reverse complement strand
TAGGCCGTAAAAAAATCTTTTTATAATCATATTGATATTATACCAGTGACATTAGATCAAATTTCATTATAATTACAACGTCTATATCTGTAATAATATAGCAGACATGGAAAAAATATACACCAACATATCATCACTGCATGGTGCATGCTGGGGCAGGGAGGCTCTCCAACACGGAGAGTCAGTGACACACAGAGCTTCTTTGCTCGACACATACTTTGATATTATTCAAACCATGACTTGGAGATTCTGTGTTATTTTCCTTATTTGTTGTCAGTTTCCCTTGTGATGGTTAGTTTGGAGGTTTGTTTGTCGGAGTATGTTTGACTTGTTTGGGGAATTTGGTGTCGTCTTGAGGGATTTTCTTCACTTGTAGTGCTGACAGCATGAGCTTAGTAGGCTATATAATCAATGACAAAAAAAACCTTCCTTGCATTGAGAAGCGTATGTGGGTGACACAGAAGGAGTGCCAACCTGCCTTTCCAAAAGAAAGTCACTTTCACCTTACACATTATNTTCTTCACTTGTAGTGCTGACAGCATGAGCTTAGTAGGCTATATAATCAATGACAAAAAAAACTTCCTTGCATTGAGAAGCGTATGTGGGTGACACAGAAGGAGTGCCAACCTGCCATTCCAAAAGAAAGTCACTTTCACCTTACACATTATTTTATAGAACTGAGCACATGCTGCTGTCTAAACTAAATATAAATTAATTTTATAATGAACTGTTATGAAACACTCTGTTATTGATGGCCATTATCAAAGTCAAAGTTTATGCAGAAATGGCTGTGGTGACAGTGCTTCTCAGGTAGAAATAAACAATGTGTCACAGGTGTCATGACAGTGATAGTGTCATTACAGCTACAGTAATAGCTTCATGTTGAAAATGTGTATAGTAGGAATTGTTGACCCATTTACATGTACACGAGTGTGTCAGTAATGTATTAAAAAATGCAGACCTATCCTTTAAGAGCTCTTGTCCTTGAATTTCTGAATAAGGGACCTAAAGCCTTTAGTACTCTTCTGTTCAATAATCCATGGACCAGATTCACAGCTGTTGAACAGCATAACCACAACATATTTACATAGGATTTATTAATACCTTAAGTATCGTGATGAATAAATAATATACTCATTAATAATTGTCTGATTAACTTTTACCCTGGAGGAATGACATTGAAAGTTCTTGGATGAAGTTTTAAATTACATTACATCATTTTCTGTATACTAATTGGAACCCCCTGTCAATCTAGCACAGTGTTATCAGAAGCAATCCAGCTCGAGCATTGGGTTGTATACCAAATCAGCAATTTGTGCTGTGTTTTGCTATTTGCAACAGTGTCATTCTTAGAAAACAGTTTGATGTATTTGTATTCTGTGTGAAAGTCACTCCTCATCCACGCAGACCACTGTTGTCTCGTATCGAACCACAAGGCTTAATGATATATTATTCCTCCCCCTCCCTGCAATTGTGACAGAGAACACCTTGAGCAACAGTGTGTGCATTACCGTATCTTCTCAGCATTAATCGCAGCTGCAATATGGGCTGGAACTGCAGCCGTGCCAGAAAAGAGATATACTCACTGGGTGCTTTCAAGATCAGGTATGTGATTGGCTCCATTTTCTAAATTAAATAAAATTTCAATTAGATCACACCATTTAAAAAAACTGTGTTGTGTGCAGTGGAGTAGCTATGTGAGAATTTATTTACCTTAAACCTCAACTGTTTTATCCACATCATTTAACACCAAGCACCATGATTCAGTCACTATAATTTAGAGTACATGTTAAAGATGCTTGTGCCCCTTAGGCCTGTGAAAGTGGTTTGACGTAGCATGTTTGCTGTCAAGCAGTTTAAAGGGAAAAAAATAAAAGAAAAACACTCAGAGATTGAAGAGAAAGAAAGGAGACTCAATGTGACATCCAGACCTGTAAGAGGATGTGGAACACCCAACTGTCTCCTTGGCTTTCATCTACAGGGGGTTGGAGAACAGACACTGGTCTGCCAGTTAGTCGAGTATGTCACTACAGAGAAATAAAAAAAGGAAGTGAAAAGATGCTGTAAGTGTCTGCATACTCCCTTTGCATAAATTATTCTGACAGTAAATTCTTCAAAAGATTGTGGAAGTGATTCCAGGATAGAGCTCGTCTTTCTCAGCACTTGGGAGTACAGGTACAGTTTCAAGCAGAGACAAAACCTCTCAAAAGTTCTCTCTGCTGCGGGGGAACGTCATGGTTTTGTCTGCCGCGAGATGAAAGGGAAGCAGCGTAGTTTTTGATCCAGACTCAGCACGCCACCAGGAGTTAACCAGGCCATTCCTCCAAAGCTCATGTCACCAAAGAGATTAATTGGCTTGGGCCTCTTCAGAATATTACTGATTGGCTCTCACAAAGACAGAGGCCTTTATCTCATTGGCTCAGGCACTGCCTCGGGTAGAATGAAAGACTGAGACCTTTCAGCAGCAAAGTCCAACTTACTATCTGACAGCTCTTTCATGAATCTACTTCGCCTCTCGACCCTCCAAGTGTTGTATGCAGCTTTGTTAGTGTCTATGAGAAGAAACTCTGAATCTAAGTTTATCTTTTTGTTGCCACATCATGAATTCTGTAAGCTCTGTCATTACATGACTGCATGCCATTTCATGTAACCATCCAGTTTTGACGGGCCGATTTTTCATAATTCTACTGAACCTGTAACATTCATGATGTAATGCTTAATACTGATTTGACAATTTTATGAGGCAGGCATATGAGGGATAAACATCTAACAGTGCTGGTTAATGGTGTAATAAATCATTTGGAAATATATTAGTTATTCATTAATCAGCAACAGCCAAAATTAATTATAAAATTAATGATTATTATGTCATGAAGTCATCGAGTAAGCTTACAAGAGACCACAGAGGAGGTTGTTCATTTACTGTATCACTACTAATTTAAATCACTAATTTAAGTTTAAGGTTTGCTTACTTACTAATACAATACAATACATTACACTCTATACATTTATGCAAATTAGTAAACATCTTACATAATTAGCCTAAACAGCCTACAGAATGGCAGATGTGCTGCATATCTATCTTTTAAAGTGCTTCTGCTTTCTTTTAAATGTCTTACTTGTCATGCAATACATATGGGAGGTAAAGTGTAATTACTTTGTGGCTCATGGATAACTAAATGCAAATGAATAATTCATTAATATACATATACAGTACATGATTAAGAGTATGAATGATAACTTGTCATTGTTAGGGATTTATAATTTAGTTTAAATGATTTTGTTTATAATAAATGTAGCATATCTAATACGAATCTTCTCAGGATGATAGTATTGTTTATTATGATGTCTAAAAAGTTGTCTTTTAGATGATCAAAGTTATATATATATACAGCTTTGATCATCTGAAAAACTACTAAAAAACTCCATAACACGTGGAACTCAGTCAAGTGTTTCCAAAACCTTTAGAAATCACTGTTGAAAGAAAAATGTGTTTCATGATGTGGAAGTGCTTCTGGTTAGAAAGTTAGAAGGTCTGGTTAGAATTCTGGTTTCCCATTTCCAACCACCATTGGAAATGGGAAACCAGAATTGAAGCATTTTACTGTTTTAAATTATTCCCTAAATAGAGTTACTCTATTACAATTCCCTCCTTTGCTCCTGTCACAGTGTCTACCACTACAGTAAGCATCTAGCACTGAAAAAGTTTTAGGCACTTTTTTTTTTTTAGGCAAAATTTTTGGGTTCTTATCCATTATGCAGTATCATCGGGGAGGCATCTGATCGGTCACAATTTTTTTTCTGCAGCATGACAAGGTCTCCAAACATACATCCAGAGACATTAAGAATTATCTTCAGCGACAATAAGAACAAGCAGTTCTCCAACAGATGGTTTGGTCCCCACAGAGTCCTGATCTCATCACCACTGAGTCAGTCTGGGATTACATAAAGAGATAGAAGTAACTGAGACAGCCTGAATCCAGAATAACAGTGACAAGTTCTCCAAGTTGCAGGAACAAATTACCTGCAGAGTACCTTAAAAAGTATGCTGCAGGTGTGCAGAGGAGAGCTGCTGCTGTTTTAAAGGCAAAGCTTGCTCACATAAAATATCAATTGGGGTTTTTTTTTGTTTTTTTTCCTATTTACAAAACTTGTATGAAATCTACTGATAAATGAAAACTTTTCATGACATTCGTGTCCTTATTTACTTTTAATATCTAATGCCTTGGGTCTCAAAATGATGTTTTTCACCAATAAAATACACATGTAAGAGTTTAACATGATTTATCATAATGTATGCATCACAAGATTTTTATTTGGATAATATAGTATCTTTAAGCAATAAATTAAGTCATATCTACTTAGTAATTAGGATAGATAATTACTTAACTATGTATTCATTTATCACTATATGCAGAGTTCTGGTCATTTATTCTCAGGAGCAGGTGTCCATGATTTTTAATCACATTTTATGGCTGTCTTTATGATCTGCATATTAAAATTGTTTAAACCTCATCATTACTTACACTCTGTGGTCCTGTCAGTGATGAAATAAGCAATGGAAACTTCCTTTAACGATAGCTAATTATACATTTAATTAGTCACCACTTTTTCATTCAACTAAAAGGGAAGGTGTGTCCAAATATTTAACTGGTACTAGGGTTTCCCCTGCTTATCTAACTCAAAGGCCTTTATAAAAATAAGCTGCCACCTTTGTTGAAAATCCTGACAGGGGATAACATTGCAGCACATGGACAGTCTACAGTGTGGAGTTCTTCTTTAGGAAAGGCAATGCTTACAACCATGTTTTTGAATCATTATGGATTATTAATAGAGGCAGATAATATATACATTGACAGCTTTAAACAGCTTTTCAAACAAGTATCACAGTGTTTATTACAGATGCTAATTTGCAACACCTGTTCCTAGAAGGGCTTTTGTGAAAGTAAGAGACTGAAATAGTGAAAAATTAGTAAAAAAAAAAAAAAGGAGATAAACAATTAAAAGAGCAGAACAGCAAATTCCAGCATTAACAAATAAGACTCACTGACCACTACACTGCAGCATTTATCAGCCAGTCAATCTTTATTTATATAGTACTAAATCCCAACAAAAGTAGTATAGAGCAGGTCTTGACTTAACTTTTTAATTTACCCACCATTAAAAAAAGAGGAAATAATAGTTCTAAACAACCTTGAGCCCTCACTCATCATGACCAAGGTGGATTTTCCCAGAACTAACAGTGGAACAGAGATGCTGCTCTCCACTGTTGGAGACATGACGTAATAATTCCCCTCCCCTTCCAGTTTGCTATTTTCATACAGGCAGGAGACTGTAGGATGCTTTCAAATTAATTATTTCACTAATTAATGCAGTTAACGTTTAGAATATGTGGACCATTTGTCTTATCTGCCAGTTCTGTCTCGTATTGCATTTCAATGGAAAGGAACCCAGTGAATGGTTTGGCACACACTATAATGGAGCATGCCTCTGAAAATACTGGTCTCAAAAAATTCACAGAATACTATTGGTTTTACATGTTCTTGTCATTAACATGGTATCCGTAAAAGATCTCCATATAGCTTATATGGATATGGATAATAGATAAACTTGAAACTTGTAATTACATTCCTGGTAACTCTGTGTAGTTTCATTCAGATTTATGTGGTCCTGCTATCCTTAAACCACAGGCTAATGCAAAAACCATAATGCTTATTGGATATGTAATAGCAGACATTATTCTGAGCCTCTGCTTTGACTTAGTCATCAAGTTGTTTGTGAGGAGGAGTGAACCAGACATTTCTATATGCCAAGGTAGAGCTGTGGGGACGCGGTAGGTATTGACCTCTACATAGTGAAAGTCATGATCTGAGAAGGAAATATCAACCCTCACCGTCAGATTTCGACAATAACCATAATGAAGACTTTGTGAGAACGGCCATTAAATGTTCATCAACTGATTGAGAGTGCCGAGATCTTCCCTTGGCAATGGGAGGAGGGTAGTCCAGATAAGAGCTGCATACGGGGATCATTATCGATCATCAGGCCTCTGGATGAAAACCATTAAACTCCCTATTTGATGGAGATTATACTAGATGAGATGTTAGGCCATATGTGAGTGGGTTCACTGAGAGGGCAATTTTTGACATCACACACACACACACACACACACACACACACACACAAAGACATACATTTCTCCAAGGCATTATTGCAATTAGTCCACAATGGAGATTAGAAAGGTTGGTAACACTTTAATTACTGATGTTCTGCAGTTATAAGCAGTAAGTGCTCTTTCATTTACAATATTTGACAACATAACATAACTTCTCTATGAAGACATATTTTGCATTATTACAAGTACATTTTTCATTCATTTATGTTTATATAGCAGCAACTAGAGTGTGTCTTCGTGGAGAAGTTATGCTGTCAAATATTGTAAATTAAAGAGCATTTAATATGTCCTTTAGTTTGCTCACAACAACATTGTATCTGTTTATAAGCTATTAATTACCTGTTAATATACTGTACTGCTCATAAATGTAAATAAAGCAACTTAAGGTGAAGTGACCTACACCCGTCCTGTAAAATGCAGAATTGTCCTTTATTTGGCAATCAAATCTTGTGTCCCGCACTGAACCAATACAGGACGTGATTTGTTCTGTATTTTCATAACTGTCCAATACATATGTCTGTCTCACAGATATAGTCTGTTCACTCAGTGCTGTTTAAGTGCTATGTCAGTTTCATTACTAAATCCATTCCACTTGTTTATTGAGAGAAAACCTGAATCAATAAAACATGCTCCACGTGGGCCTCTTGTACAGTAAGTCATGCATGTGCACATGCACGCACACACCTACAGTGCTGCTAACAGTTGAATTGATGCAGAGATATTGGGAAGCTTAGGTGAGTCAAACATGACATGAACAAAATGTTCAGGATGTTATTAACTTACTGAAACTAAATATACATTTTTACCTTCACAGTATGTTTCAGTGACCGTCTACACTGCTCAGTTAGCTAAGAGTTATGCAGTGCTAATGCTACCGTAGCAACATATTTTAAGGATGAGGAGGGTGGATAGTTTTCATTTGATTGTAACTGTAGAGAGGACTGGTCTGTCTTTATTGTTACGGTAGAGAGGACTGGTCTGCTCTTTGCTGACAGTCTTGTTTTGATATTTGGACATAAAGAAGAAGAAGTAAGTTTATCACTGGTAGTAATCAGTTAACTTTAGCTAACTACACAGCAGTTTATTATTTATAAACTGGAGCAACCATTCAACCATTTCTATACTTTAATCTTTTTAATATTTTCTCATATGTGATTTGGGGCCAAACATGAATGAATGTAATTATGAAATGTACCCCTCCCCCACACACACATTTCTGTTGCTTCCTACGCCCTTAGTGTGGTTTACTTCCAGGTGGCTTCCTTTCAGATCATAGACAGCAGGCAAATACTGTTAAATACCACTACCGCGGGCACCCCACCGCACAGGAGTTGGGCCCATGGTGGTCATGGCCCCAAGGAGCTGTGGTGGGCATCCCTTATTTTCATTTCTGAAAGGTGGCAACTCTGGTTCTATCATTCTCTTCAGTGTTGTCATTGAGCACCATTATAAGAAATAACAAACTAATCATAGTCTGTCACAGGACCAAGTAAGTGAATATACATTGGTTTATAAAGGACTTTAATTAAATTAAAAACAAATTAAAAACCTTTCTCTTAGAAATTACCTTCATTACAACCTTCATTCAACTAAATTGCAGTGGAGTTATGTTTTCTCTCAATATAAAAGTTGTTAATGAGTGTATATGGCAAGTGGCAAAACTGTTGATATTGACAGTGTACCAAATTGTTTTTCTTTCCTACTAAAACATTTGAACTGACAGTACAATATCTACTGCTGATAATAGAAATTACAGCATCATTAAACTGTTGATGGCTATATAGGCAGCACTCGATTAGTGTTAGTAAAGGAATGTGGTCTCTGTTATGAAAGTACCTTGTACGACCTCCATCTAACCTTCTCAGTTTGACTTGAGAGTGCAATATAAATGCATTTCTTTGTTCATTAAAAAATAGTTACCTATTAATATAATCCAGGCAACAATTACATTTGACAATGCAACGTAATTGTAAAAACACTTATGTAAATGTAATTTCTAGGAGACTGAGTTGATCTGGACAGGTTTACTGATGGGATGCAAGTAAGGGATGTCACTGCTGGCAGCTTGGTACGGGTGCCTGCACAGTGCAGACTGGAAGATGGGGGAAGGCGGGGTGGGAAGACCTCATGCATTGTGCTCTACCTGTGAAGTCTATTGCTGCCAGGTAAAAAAGAAACAGCTGGTGACATGTGTCACAGCGGCAGCATATATCCTCCCCAGGCCAACAGAAGGGTAAGCAGTGACAGGGACAAACAAAGAATTGAGGACAAACTGAGAATTTCCGATTGGGGAAAAAGGAGGCAAAACTACACAGTATTGGGCAAAAGCCAGATGCTGTGATGGTCTGTTGATTCTGCCATACACTGTCAAGATCATCAGCAATTTAAAATAGTGGTGCCATCAATTAAGACACACAGCTGTTCATTTTCTGGTGTGTTTCACTGGCTCTGAAACTCTTCAGAGAAATTCTTGGTGTGTGAGATGCTATTCAATAATAGAGCTTAACACGTAATGTCCCTAGTTAAATATCACAATTATACCACTATTAGGGATGTCCCAATCACACTTTTTTGCTCCCGAGTCCAATTCTGAGTCCTTTGAGTCCCGATCCGATGCTTTGGCGATGCAATAAAAAAAACGTTCACGTTTATGCCTACTGGTACTTAATTAGCCTCATACAACAACAGAGTGACTTACCAAAATTCTATGGTGGTGTCTGTCCACTCCTAAAAATAGTCAGCATGTTAGCATATTCGGTAAATCCTGTTCACTGACACATGACGCACACCCACTCATGACATTGAATATATGGCATAGGGCTGATGGAACTATCTCTACTCTATGTATGTCTATGTGTTCACTCTCCGCACGTGTGTAGTGTTTACAACATGGACGTGACATTACGCAACATTACATTAATAGAGCTATGTGGAAACTATCCAGATCCTTTCCACCCGATTCCGATCCTTTGAAAATTACGTGATTGGGCCTGATTTCCGATCTTAGTATCAGATCAGTGACATCCTTAACCACTATATTTAATAACATAAATAAAATTAGATGCAGCACAGTTTGAATAAGAAGCCTATGCTTTCCCACATCATTAACTCCCTTATTTGTTGTATATACTGATAGATTAAATATAGAGAAAGGCCTTACCTCCTTGTCATTCACATCAAGTGCTTTGTCAGGGGGTGCCCTCTCCACTGGGATAAGGTTATCTTGAATGGAAGAAATCCGGAGAGAAGCAGTATTGATCCAGCCCACAATTTCACACAAAGCTCTACATTCACCATAAAAATGTTGGCAGGAATACTGTCATTGCTTCTCATTTAGGGCTTAACACAGAGCTCCCAGGAGAAGCTGGCCAGCAGCTTCACTTATTCCATATTCAGTCTCCCTGTGGGCCGTATCATAAATGTCATCATATGCAAAGAAGGATTTCTGAATGCCCATCTGTATAAATGGAGCTGAAAGGGCTGAACATTCACTCCTTTATCACTCAAAATGACCTCAGCACCTGGCACAGCGCTGTCTTAACTCAAAGACGTAACCTTGACATTTGATTTATTATGCATTTAGTGATGCTTAACTAACTTGTTTGGCTGTCATGTAAAACAGGTACTGTCAGTTATGAAATTTTTGCAAAAAATAACTAACTGGTTCAAGTTGTAGTCAAATCAATTTTTTTGTTAAAATTAGCACAAATTTACTAATCACATTCACACCATCCATCAAACTGATTGCAACAGTTTTGGCTCTATAGATGGCTTTCTTAATCTGATGTTTGATCTGTTGGTCAGTTCATCTAGAAATATCTCTCAACAACAATTTTATTGCCATGAAAATATATTTTTAAAAAATGCACACCACAGTAATACTCTAAGATTGTGCCCTTGAAAACCATAGCATTTTAATAGTATACACATGTTAGCATTCAGCTCAGTGCGGCCTCACAGAGCTGCTAGTATGGCTCTTATGAATGGTTTCTTTTAAATTGCACAACTATATTACAATTAACATTAATTCACTGATGTTACAGATCTAAAATTGATCTATAAAATTATCATGTGTTATTGTTAAAGAGTACTGTAGAATAAATGTGACATCTGGCAAGAAAGAGAAAATGTGATCAAAAAAGACATGGCAAATATCGTCCTCATAATGATATGTTACAGTAGTCTAAACCAGGCCTTGAACTCTTTTATCTTGAAAGAATAATAACAATGTACCATTCACTTTACTGCATTATAATCAGATGAAGATGAATCAGAAAAAACAAAAGAAAAAGAAATACAAAGACTTTGAATTCCTAAAGGAAAAAGATTGGGTTAGGACATTGTGATTGGGGTTTTAATGCAACACAATGACATCTTTTACAATGGTTTAATTAATGTATTTCAAAACCAAGACAAGAGAGAAAAAAAATATCTGATCTGCCTTACAAATAGGATGATGAGTCAAATCTGCATTTATTATCTAGTCACTATCAAACAATATGGCAAGCAAGCCTTTTCATATCCTTAGTTTGGAATGTGTATGTCACAGCATCCAAGCCGCAAAAGCTCAGGTTATTTTTCAAGGATTTCCCTATGGTGATGGATCAAAGACTCAAGAGAATTTCTTAGGGGAAGTGGTATCCTTCCTGACCTTGAGAATAAAAGTAATTTATTCTCAGTTTTCCAAGGAACTAGCACACAGAATGATATTAACATCTGTTGGGTCAGAGATCACAATGAAGCCTGTTCCTGTGTCTGTGAGATTTTAGCATGAGATATATTCAGTTGAGATAATATGATAGGGTGCGTAAGTCCGGCTCCGGCTTGCAGCTGGATCCATGCA
>JANJYQ010059531.1:2963-13523 GCA_024605255.1 Rastrelliger kanagurta | reverse complement strand
GTTCATCTGATCTTCACTCCTGATGCTGCTGGAGCACTTATCCGTATCTTTACTCATTAATTTTCACAGAGACTCCCTTGACTTTTTTTATTAGATTCGCTAAGGTAACTGTAAAAGATTGAACTTTTCTTTCAGTTAAATATTAGAGGTTTAACTGACTGAAACTGTGCAGAGTCCAGACTCTGTGCACACTCAGCAACTTCAGCAAAGTCAGCTTAGATGTATCAGCTTGTCAAAACCAATGCTGGCCAGACACCAGGGTAACGACTTAATAAGGTGACAGCTTCTAAGAAACATTTATCAGAAAGTATGGATGGCACAATGTTCAGCTCTCCATTAAAAAAAGCACAAAAACAGACCTTGTACTTTCAGTTCTCTATGAGGTGAAGTGGTTTATTTAAAAACACTGAACACCTGCAGTGTGACCACCAGGGTTATGTCACCTGAAAGATATTAATGTATCATGGTAAGAATAAGAGTGAGAGTGTTCATGTACCATAGCAAACTATGGCTGCCCGGGCTCCTCTGTAGTAGATCCTGCTCATAGCCTCGTAGCGCTCTGATCCAGCTGTGTCCTGAGGGAGAAAGAGGAGGAGAGAAGCTGAAATTCATCAAAATGAAGACAGGGACTGTGTTCAAAGTCGCATACTAACTTACTGTCTACTACATAATCGATCAGTATGAACTGCATGCTGCCTATTTAATGGGCCCTGAGCTACCGTTGGATGAAAATCATTTATCACAAATGTAAAACATTTCCTCTTCCACTCAACGAACGGAAAACTGCAGAGACTTCAGAGCCAGCAGTAAACTATAAAACAGCTGCACAGATGAGTTCATCAGATGATGTTCTCCGCAGGATGACGACATGCTAGTGCTGCTAGTTGCCAAAACGAGAGGCTGGTCAAACATCGCCAGCGGCTCCTCACATGTCACGTGGCAAATTTACATTTAAGTTTAGCAAATAGGTGTTATTTGAATAAAGTGACTACATACTGGGAATCTAAAGGACAAGTATCAAAACTTAATAAAGTGACAGTTGCAAAGTAAAAATGACAACAGCTTTTAGACTGGCTCAAAATCTCTGAACCACATTGTTGGTCGAGTGTGTCCAGTAAGGTCACACAACATACTGAAAAATTCTTGCCAATCTAGTTCCCATTCAGGCATTTCTCATGTAAACAAAATCCACATATTGCACAAATTGACATCAAACTTAGAATGAATAGCTCGTCAGTATGCAATTCCAAACACAGTCAGGGTGAAATGACAAGGGACACAAGATTAACTGTTTCCTATTCAACTGTATAATAAATTGCTTAAATGTTGTCATGTGTTTAACATTACATGTCACTGTTGTGTAACATCAGATTTGTGATATATGAGGTTAGTCAACATTCCTATAGCACCCTGTGCAGCTTTTACATGCTGTGTAAAAGGCTCTGCAGTATTTTCACCCACTCAGCAGTTTCCTTCCACTGGCATTTACCTCAAAATTACATGTTTTGCTCATTTTCTTTCACACTGTTTCTCTTTTTCACATCTAATCAAGGTAAATATAAAGAAAAGAGGAATATATAACAGAGAGAAATCGCTGCAAGTCAAGCTATTTCAACACCCTACAAGTGATAATGGTGCCTTCATTAATTATTTAAATCCTATGACATAATGCTGTGTGTCATGTTAACTGGTCTTCTGCGCTTCTTTACACTACACAATCAGATCATTTGAACAGCAGCTCAGTTTGCTTTTTAGAGAATCTCAAAACCACATTTTCTTTGAATAATCACAACTGTTGTGTCAGCAGGAGTGTTCTCGCTTCATGTAAATGACTGCTGAGTAATAGCATGTGGTATTAAAGTGCTTAGTACAGCTTTACATTGATAAAGAGAACTGAACACAACATTTTCATCAATTCCTTAAAGTCAAGAAGGGATAATGATAATAATGGAAACACATCTTTATAAAGATGTAAATAACACACTGAGTTTATGTCTCTTAAAGTAAATTCAACATCATCTTCTATAAAAGCATATAAATATGTTGCAGTGTAATACATGGGAAGTCCAGTATGATCATTGATACTGATAATAGTCAACAGTCTTTTGGGTTGGCAGAGATTTTTGGCTCTTGGAGAGGAAATATTTCCTTCCTTCCTTTCTTTAACTTACAATAAAGAAGTAAACAAATTGTCATACAAAAAACAACTTTGTACAAACCATTGTATTTTTTTAAAAGATATCGATAGTCTTCATAGTTAGTTTTTTTTTTAACAATTTGATTAAAACAGTTTTCTGAGTCTGATCAGTTAGATTTGCATATGTGAAATTTACCACAAATGATTTCTATATCTTTCCAAAAATAAAGTTGAATGGGGCTGACCCTCCGTCCTGCTCTCTCCCGTCAGCTCATTAAACTGCCAGGTGGAGCTAATGTGATGTGATGGCCTATTAGGTTTTAATTGGAGGGGTGGGGACATATTCTCAAATCTTGTCTCGGTCGCCACCTAAGCTAAGCGAACTGACACTGATGCAGCATGCAAAAAGAAATTTAGATCAGGTGACTTCAGTCTCCAACTCACCCATATTCCCAGGGTGATCACTTTGTCTCCCACCTGGATGGGTTTGGCAACAAAAGCAGCACCGATAGTCTGTCAAGAGGAGAAAAAAAACATGTTCGGTAAAGCATCAGACTCTCAGGGACGGTAATGTTTAGTCTCTCAGTCTGGACTTTCACAGACCGCAATCTAAGTGGCTACTAATGGGAGATGAGTGATGGGACAGAGCATATCTGAAGTCCATCTATCAGACATTAACATGAAGCTTCTGCTAAAACTCTGCAATTAAGTCTGTTGTCATTTATATTTTCTTGACAGTAAACTGGTGAGACAGCAGATGTTGCACATAAATGCCAACAGAATCAAATATTTTTTCAATATATTAAGATCACTGGGAATATAAAACAGTCCGATCAATTTCTTTTATGCCAAGCAGACCTCGTGCCATACTAATTATATATCCCAACTGCTTAAAGTTGAAGATATTAAATAAAAATGGGGTTTCTTTTTAAATATGAAAGAAAAGATAATCCTTTAATAGTCCCATGACAGGAAAATTTAAAGTGTTATAGCAGCTAATTGGATAACACAAATAGAAAGAAGCATCAATTTAAAGAGATAATAAGTAAGCAAATAAGCAGTGTGGACAATAGGAAATATAAAAATAGCATCAGTAACTGGCAATATGGGGGGAGGGGTGGCGGGGGTTGTGGTCTACTGGTCTGACAGTCTGACAGCTGCAAGAAGGAAGTACCCACTAGATCACTTCTTCACGCAGTTTGGACCTTCAGTGACAGACAGTTTCACCCTGACTGTCCCGCGTGTGCTGGGAAAGAACTGAGGTTATAATTTCTTCTGCTTTTTAGATATGCTTATTCATTTTTTTTCTCTTGGTTAAATGAGAAATAGGCAAATAGAGCCTGGGTCACACTTTGGAATTTTGGAAATTTTGGAGTCTGCAGCGTTATTTGGTGTGTTTATTTGCACTTAAGTGATGGTTACAGTCGATTTTAACCAGAGAGTAGATTTATCCTGGAGAATTCTCTGCCGTTAAAAGGTTTCCAATTGGCTTTTTAGACGTATGCATGTGTGAAACAGCAGACTGCAGAACGAGAGATCACAAGAGTGGAGCAGTTGGATGAAAGGAGACATCATTACATGAAGCACTGAACCCTCACATAAGACTGAAAGTAAAACAAAGTATGTCAAAATGAATCACTTTACCACCACTAGATAGCTGATTCAGACACTTTAGTACTATGAGGATGGGCTCCAATCTGTCTTGTCTGCATATCTGTCATCAAAAAAGTAAGAAAGCAGTGTCTTCTATGGCTATTACAGTTAAAATCTGTAAACCACACTTCCATGAGGTTGGAGGACAGAAGAGAAACCTGATCTGCTGCACATATATACAGTACACGCTGATCTACAGAGACCAGATTAGTACAGTGCATGTACAATTACCTACATGACCCAGTTTCTCTGAGTAACCTGTGTACTTTTGAGTACATGTTGAACAACAGCAATAACAAGTCTATAGGATATCAACAAACCTGGCACATGACTCCTCGTAAAAACCATAATCTGCCATCTTTATATTTCTGTGCTTATGTAAATATTTTCGGCGTTTTACCTTTTGATTGATTTGTAAAACATTCTGTGTTTGGCTTTTTTAAATTATTGGTTATTGTGTTATAAATTAATGCAAAAAGTACAAAGAGTCTGAATATTTTCTGAATCAACAGTAAAAGAAGAAATATGTGTGAATAGCGTTCTTGTTTTACATGTTAATAAGCAGGATTCTTATAAAAATGCTTGTCTAATGCTGCATCTGCTGAAAAAAAAAAATCACACTAAAACATTACTGCGTTCCCACTTTATGCCGATGCATTTTATGGTTTAAGTTGATCAGACTTTAGCATCTAATACCACAACCCCCCACCCCCCCGGGGATAAAGATAAAAATGATGCCTTTCATCGAAGCAGCAGGGCGAGAGGGAATCAGCAATGGGTCGACATGGAAAATTAAAAACAAAGCAGCTGACACTCACGTTCTGGTATGGGCCGACCAAGAAGCGATGATGAACGTATCTCTCCACCAAGCTGGTCTTTCCAACGCTCTCCTTTCCCAGCATCACCACTTTAGCATCCACGCGCATCGCACTCATAGTAACAAGAGTTTGGAAAAGCCCAAGAAGTCCAAGACAAGACCACAGCACAGCAAACAGGAAAGGGGGCGGGGTTGATTTACAAGGCAGCTGCTGGGCTCAATGTGCTCTGTGATGACAAGAAAGGACATGAGACAGATGAGAGACAAAAGCGATTAAGTGAGAAACACAACTTTTCCTACAAAGGAAACTGAACACTGCCCTTAGGAAACTGTTTTGTTGAGAATAACCATTTAACTTTGCACATTTTGTGAATGACCAAATTATACATTTTCAGGGATTACTCTTTTTACTTCATCTGCTGTGTTGCAGATAACTTTTGTAATTTTACACTTAGAGCTCAAACTAACTCGCTTCTTTGTCTTCAGAACTGCAACGATTAGTTGATTGATCTAATTCTACTATTTGACGTGCTGATGCTAAAAATTTTAAATGTTTTTTTTTATAATTATTGACAATAATCATTAATTGCAGCCTTAAAATCTTCACAAAAAGATCATATGAGGGAAAGCAAACTGCAACAAATTAGTCTTGTCTTTCTAAATAATTAATTAGAACTACCACAAAATAACTAATGCACTAATGTAGCATGTCTGTAACAGAGTTAAAAATCATGTCTTAAATGGACAGTTTTGACAATAAGATGTAATTATATTTGACAAATAACTTAATAAAAATGCTAATAAATTGATGATGACATAATAAATATTGTAATTAAATAAACATAGGTTAGTCCTAATTGACCAAGTTCATCATTTTAGCAACACTGGAGAATGGTTTAACTTCAAAGCAACAACCACGGACAGTTCATACATTTTAAAGTCCGCCAATAATCAGATGTCCATAATTAACATTTAAACATATAAGCTGTTTCTTACCATACTAACTTCTCCTGTTCATACCGACCATTGGAAGATCCCTCCATAATGCCCTTACAATATACGTGTTCAAAAATATATTTAATAACGTCTTCAGAAATCCAAATGAGACAAATCAAGTAGATACCTTTCAATGTTAGTTCCTCTTTTTTGTTACTGTACTTCCACCATTGCTCAACTGGGAAAGACAAAGAACGCATTTAATTATAACTAAGTCAGACTGGTGAAGCCTCATTTATGCTTCAAATCAACTTTTAAATGCATTTTCTACACTGCTACACTTGTCAGACATCTGGTGTTTAACCCTTAAGAACCCGGACCCACTTCTCCTTCAAGAAACGAGGGATATAAAACACACTAAATAGACTATGATCTTTTTTCTAAATACCACTCTAGTGCCATTGATGGTGAAAGTATTCATTTAAACATACATCAGCCTGACAACCCTTTACGTTTCTTTTTATTTAGAAATTATAACTATAAGTTAATATATATTTGATATTAATTTCATAATATATTAAAACAAATATTAACAAAAATGTATGCTATATTAATTCAATTATTAATAGAAGTGTATAAGGAAACCATTTCCACTCATCAGTAAATAAAATAAACAAGGTTTTTCTACCCTATATCAGTTATACTTTCAATATCATTTTATGTTTTTTTCTGCAGTATGGTTAACAAGAAGCGTTGCAGAGTTCAAGATCCACTCGCAGTCATCCAAGGAGACGACAGTGAGTTTTAAAGATGTGAAGCTAGTTCCGATGAAGACCCTGATGAAGACCTTGATTACACTCCCAGCAACAAAGACATGGAGGATGATGAGTCAAGAGAGTCTGGTGACTCGGCCTGTAGTGAATCAGCTGATTTAGATGAAGTATCACAGCCAAACATGAACCATGGGCAGCAAAATACAACTGCCCAAGAAAACAAAAAGTTTGATTGGAGAATGAAACCAAATGTCCAGGCATTGTTTGCAAAACATAACATACCAGCACTTATTTTCTTCCTATCTATTTGACAAATCAGTGAAGCGTAAAGATGCCTGCGGGGTTTGGTAACGGTTGTGTGACATGTTATCAGCTATCACGGCACACCTTGTTTCTTTTCAACAGTAAACATGATTTCCCAGCAGTTTGCAAAGACGTATGTGCAGGTAGAAGTCATTATTTCCAGCTCCTTAACTTTGCTGTGAAGTGCAGATTTTTTACATTCTACAAATATGTTTGCTGAAATGCTCCAGTATGTAGTATGAAGATTGTCTGACGCTCCTTTGAATGTGCACCAGATGCTTCAAACGTTTGGCTTAAATCTTACCTTTAGCAAGAAATGTGTTCACATTACATCAAGGACAAGTTGTGTAAGCATTATAATTATAAAATGGCTTAAATCTTACCTTTAGCAGCAAATATATATATTAAAAAAAAGCTTTTTAAATTTAGCTGGCTCTGCCACATGTGTCAGCCTAACACACACACACACACACACACACACACACACATCTTGGAAATGTTGTTATGGGAACACAAAATCATAAGACCTGTCATCTGACCCACCGGGATGTTCAGTAAGTGTTACTTAGACTTCAGGAGTTAAAAGTCAATTATCAAGCTGTATAAAGAAACATGACAGAACATTTATAGGTCTTGTGGCATCTTGGGTCATTTATGGGTTAATACACAGGAGTGGAGAGCAGTGTCCTGTGTTTTCATCCTCGCTATTCTCCCTATTTAAGGTAATTACCATACAAAAAAAAAACATTATACGTAGCGACGTGTTGTAGATAATTGTTTTCTTAGTCATCTGTTTATCGTTATGAGAGTTTTATAAGTTTAATTTGGTGAAGAGTTGTGCACTGTACCGTTGTTTATATTTGAGACTGTCACTGAAATATGTTTGTATTGTATGTCAGTTAACACTTATAACACAGGAGTGAAGTGGAGAGCAGTGTCCTGTGTTTTCATCCCTATTCTACCTAGTTTAAGGGCGCAACAGACACACTGTGGATATTGGCCTCTATTTTTGTATTATCCAGTATGACGAGAAAAAAAAATACACCAAAGGAAAACCTCTTTCGCTTTCATTTCGGACACATGGCTGTTGATTTGGTACATACTTGTTCTAATTTCTAATGTAAACATAACATGGTAACATTGCGTACTTTTATCGATTGCACCTCTTTTAGCATGTTGCACCCTTGTGTTTTTACTCTAACAGGGTGAAATATATGTTAAAGGTATCTCTATATCCTCTGCAGATATCAAGCTGTGAGTATTTCCCAGTTATCTCACCGGAACAAACATGACATAATCAAAACAAGCCCCGGTGTTATTGGTGATGGAGGTTTTTGATAGCTCAGCTAAACCCTTAACCTTAACTTTAGCATCAAAAACAAACACTGAAAACTCACCTGATAGTTATAGCTTGACTCAATAAATGTCTCTCAACATGTGAAGAGCCGATCTGGTTTGTCATCCGTGCTTACCAAACCTATTTTAAAGTAAAAAAGGCGACAACCAAACCGCTTGTCATCTCTGCACAGCTTCGATGCGCCGGGTGCTGCTAGCTTGTGCTGCCACTGTTGCGCAATGGCTTTAAAAAATACAAGCAAAAATGTTACAGAAATAGAGAATAAAAAGCCAACATCGTCTCTGGTTGATAGGAGAACGATTTTAGGAAAAAGGTCCAGTCATCTGAAGGGGATCGGTCGCTTCTGATTGGGGGCAAATCTCCAACTGAGCTTTGTTTGTTTGGATGGGAACCAAAGATGTGTCAAAGGCTGTTTCTACGGGGAGGAAGTTCCCGCATTGCACGATAAAACGACCGGATGTTTAGAAAGGCGTGTGTCTTCCTCCCACCCGCATTCTGATAAATCCCGCCTCATTCTGTCTCTGATTGGCCAGTGCTAGCTGCGTTCTTTAGTCTGATTGGTTAGTTTTACACATAGCCGTGAGGTGATTGGTTACAGGATAAGAACGTTAGCGTCGAGAATACCTGTGGGGCGGGACTGGTCGGAAAAACGGGTAGGGGAAATAAAGGAAAACAAATCATCCATTAAAAAAACATTCTTAAATGTTTTGTTCTGCCCTGATCAACAGTGCACAATTCCTAAACACTAAATTCACTGTCAAAGACGACTAATTAAACAATAAAATATCTACAATTCAGAAGCTGGAATCAGACCATTTGGACATTTTCTTCTTTAAAAAAAACGGACTCAAAGCAGTTATCAAAATAGTTTGCAATGAATTGATCAAAATCTGGATAAAGTAAGTCATTTGCAGATCCCTATATCATATCTATGAGATATTTTCTTTCATTTTGAGTATGAGATCTTGATCATATCTGGGAATTTGAGGCTCATTTACCCTAGATTAATTATGATATTGTCTATGTTTGACATAGTAAGTGTGTATCAGTTTTGTGATTTGTGTGTTGTAATCCTAAAATCTTTCTATCTAATTTTTAAATATGTATCTTGTAATGATATTTTCTCATATTTTTGAGATAGTAGGTCATAATTTTAATATCGGTGTCTCATATTTTGACATAGTGAGTATGAGATCTGCAGTTTGAAGTCATGAGATACATTCTGGTAATTTGTGGAAATTAAGTAATCATTAAGTAATTATGAGACTTTTTTTGTAAATTTGAGATTGTAAGTATGTACCAATTTTGAAATTCATATGGCATAATCCTGAGATTCTTTCTTGTAATTTTAAATATGGATCTTTTTAATATTTTTATGTCATAATTTTGAGAACTGTATCTCGTTATTATGCTATATGTGTCTTGTATTTTCTTATACATTTGAGAGAATAAACGTGTACGAATTTTTAATTTCATGTGTCCTAATCCTGAGGTTTTACTAAAACCATATTCGCAAGACGGGTAATTTGTAATAATTGCGGAGCATGTCTGTGAGTTTAATCCTAGTGCGGATGCGCCATGTTTGTAATTTATAAAGAAAAAAATCAATTCATTTGTAATAGAGATCTTATCTTGTAAATCTCATATCTTTCAGATTAGTGAACAGTTGTGATTATGATAGTGATTCATAATTATGAGGTAAGGGTTTTTTGGCACTGAACTACAGGAGCCCGATTGGTCCAAAGGGTTAACCACCACCTCCGAGGCTGCTGCAGGGATTGGTTCAGGATCTCTATAAAGTCCACCAGTCCCACCCAGCACGCACACGCACACGCACGAATTTACACGGGTAGACGGAGCCCAACATGGCTGAAGCTGAGGGAAGCGAGTTAACTTCTGGTGGTATTTTTCAGGAGATTTTCACATCCCCGCTGAACCTCACCCTGCTCAGTTTGTGTTTGTTCCTCTTGTACAAAATCTTCCGTGGAGACAAACCACAGCAATACCCCGAGATGGAGCCGCCGCTGCCTAAAATGAAAAAGAGAGATTTCACCCTGGCAGAGTTGAAGCCCTACGATGGACTGCAGGACCCGAGGATCCTCATGGCTGTCAACGGGAAAGTGTTCGACGTGACCCGGGGGAAGAAGTTCTACGGTCCAGGTAACGTCATGGAACTGTCCCGTAAGGTGTTATGAAATGTTTGGTCACCCCTCTCTATTGAACACAACGTCTCCAGTAGCAGCTAGCATGAAGTGTGAGTGTTAGTTTTTTTTAGCGTTTTATTGATGCTAGCAAGTCAATAAGTATATTTACAAAGTTATGGCGTTTTATTTTTGGGAAGTTTAATCTGAATTTCGTAACTGGAAGGTAACGCCACACCCCCTATAGTTAGCTAGCTGATATCACATCTCACAACAGAGGAGCAGAGGTAGTCTTCAGAGATCGTCTATGCCAGAAGTTGTGTTACTCCCATAGTCAGAAAAACTAAATCTGGTCGTTATGTTTGGGAAAGGGCTAGCTAGAACTTAACTAATTAAGTGATTCTATTTATTTATCTATTTACAAGATTTTTCCATAATTATGA
>JANJYQ010059415.1:304-28445 GCA_024605255.1 Rastrelliger kanagurta | reverse complement strand
ACAGAGAGAATCACTTGACATGCTCCTTCTATATATGCTACACCTATAATACATTTACAAGTCTTACATGTACAAATAATATAGTAATAATAATAAGTAATAATATATTCAACATACACCAAATTTCTTGCCACATCTCCTCTTTTCACAGTTTCACAGTTTCACCACTGACAAAACAGTTTGAGTAATACTTTACAACAAGGTTAAGTTAACCATAACTTTAACAGTGTATTAGCAGTTGCTGTTGATTTTTTAAAAAGTACATTTCGTGTTTTGAGGAGGTTTTTAGTGAAAGAATATTCAGGCATTGGCCTGACTGTTAAAGCAATGTCAGATAGCTGCAGGGGAAAGGAGACAGGAAGGGTACATGCATCGGTACACAGTAAGGACTGTATATAGGCTTTAGGGATCAAAAAAGCAGCATGTCTCAGTGTGATGTGTGTATTCTGTATTAAACTTTTAATAACCATTTTCAAGTGTATGTTTTCCTTCAAGGATGCAGCTTTGTACTCTTGTAATGTGAAGACATCTCATGCTGCACTATAAATTTGACCCTTGAAACACAAATATTTTTCTGTCACAGAGACTTTCAAAACTGTACTACCCCCTAACAGAAGTAAAGACAGCTTGTGGGCCCAAATGTTGCTCCAAAAAATGATGATGACAGTGATGGATGAGAGTAAGTTCAAGCCTGGCCTCTCTGATTAGTGGCATTTCCCCAAAGAAACCTTCTAATAGAGGTTCGTGATTAAACAAGACTTGCGCCCATGATTAATAGTGTAATACACTGCAGTACAACATATTGCATAAGCTAACAAACTATAATACATGCTGTTTTGTTATTGATTCTGGCCAGATGTGCTCCGGTGATGATTTGACCGTTTTCTTATGTTTTTTTTATTGTGCATTATAACTGTTCTTCCTCTAGCTTTTTTCAGAATTGAATTGAACTTAACAGATATAGTAGAGGAGTATAGGAAGTTATACTGGACTGCTGTGTAATGAGGAAAGGGCTGTCTGTAATAATAACACAGTAACTCCTCATTGATCCCTGTTGGAATATTTTCATTCAGTGTAGCTCTTCTCCCAGGACATCAGAGTGTAGGGTCAGCAGTAGGACAACATCCTGCAGCTGGTAGAGACCTCAACAAGTAGTCTCCCTAAAGATGGATGCACTTTTATTTGTATAGCACCATTTACACAGAATTGAAAAATCTAATGGAAATCAAATGAACCAGAGTAAAATTGAATGACATATGTCTATGTCAGACATAATGTCTTTATGGACATTAATCACTTCACATATATTTTGATTTTTCCAAATGTCAAACAAGCTTTAGTTTAACCCACCATTACAAGATGGTTCATAACCACCTCCCGCATCAACAAACTCCTTACTCTTTCCTGCTGTGTTACTGGACAAAACTTAAGCTAAACTTAATTTAAGACATAAAGAATGGACTTAAATACTGTACGTGATATGTTGTAATGTAAAACCATTACAGTGACCTTGGATAAAAATACTGTGTAGAAAACACATGGGAGGACAAATAATCCCTAATCCTAGTCTGACATTTATCTTGTGTTATAGGGCGTGCAGCTACATGTATGTGCTTACAGACGGGCTCTGGTATAGTGACTGTTTAAATTATAAAAATGTACTAAATGACATTGTTTCGAGTAAACTCTGGATGTTACCCCTTCAGGACACTTGGATTGCAGCAGACAAGCAGTATGGTGCAATGCAAGTTTTTGAGTACTTTTATGAACCTTTTTGTATCGAGCTGCAGTGGCTCTTGTTATATGGATTTTGGTGGATGACAGAAATCCCTCTGGGGTTTTTTATTTGAGGAATAAAAAAAGTACTCTTTAGTGTTCATCAGCATGAGAGTGAGTCGACTGAATTTCATTTTTTGGGTTAATTATTCCTTTAAACTAAGAGAAGGTACTGACATTAAGGGGATGGGATGCTGATGTATGGCAGCATACAACACACAGCATTCAAACATGTCATTATTATGTGAGCTATTATTGCTGCATTTGAAATGCACAATTATTAAGGGACAAATGATGAGTATTTCAACACAAGGATCACACATCTTCTTTCGCAGGAGAAGATTTATTTACTCATGGAGTAGGTAATACAAAAATGTATTTTCTGTCTGCCTCACTTTCAATGCTGCCTTCCTCACAGGTAGATCAAACTTCAAGGAATGAAGAAGATAAAATTGTATTAGCTGCAGAGAATATATATCTGAGACCATATTTCTCATGTGTTCATTATCCAGAAGTATGGATAACAGGTTTATATCCATTATAATCCTGTGTACTTTATGAGCTACCAGGTAAAATCCAGCTAACGCAGGAGATAGGCCAGTGAGCTTATCAGCTGAGAAAAATTGCCTCAGTTTTTGTTCCTCAGGGCACTGCCAGGAAAAATAAGAATAAATGAAAAATGTAAATCTATCCATTCAAAACTCCCACACAAACTTATCACTGCAAGGGCGTAGCTTTGGTTTTATCTTTGGCAGGGACATTTTTTGTCAGATGGCCAAAATAAATGGTTGCATATGTGCAGTTGCTCTTTATATCAGTTTTCTCTCTCATATGCACACATTAAGAGCTTGACTCTAAAAAAATCAAATATATTGACTGTATTTGCATACATAACCTGTCTGCAATGTATGTATGTATCATGTATGTAACACACATGCTTGATTTCAAGCAGGTGTTTAAATTTTATTTTAATAATAAAAAATGGAGACTCCCTTTGAGCAATGATGACAAATTAGCTAAGAGAGCTTAAAAACTTCACTTGCAATTTAAATTTAAAAAAACAAACTAATGTTAGTTTTTCCTAGTAGAGAATCTTTTTCTGCAGTGCAGCTAAACTGACAACATTGGACAGCTTGAAGTTTGGCGTTGTCAGATCATGAAGTCGATGTTCCCCATATTTTATCTTTATTTAAAACCATAGCACTCAATGACTGATGATGACTTGAATGACAAGATAGTTTGTGACTGTTTGAGATAGAAATACTGATTGGGACAATTCCATGTGATCGTGTGCATACCAGGGAGTGAGCAGTGAGCATAGCTAATCCACTATAGTGTTGCATACCAAATGTGGCGATGCCACTGTAAAATTCCATTTAATGTTTTGGACTTGAAATGGAACAATGACCCACTTTAATTCAAGTGTTAACATCTAGAGCAGATAACCAGTATAAGAAATGTAATGCTTTGTAATCCTTTCTTTCTTATCACCTAATTTTCATTTACCAAAATAAACTCAACAGCTAAAATAAAATTAAAGGGAAACTTGTGTATTTTTCCATCTTTTTAAAACATGAAGTTCCTCTCTGTCTGTTGACATTTCTTTCGCTGGGGTCCTATTGACTAATCCTACTGCTGAAATAGGATAAATAAACTCTAAAGATTTAATTCTCCAGATGAATATGTTGGCTGAGATCGACACAGCAGTGGGGGTTAGTTTAGAGGGTTGTGATGAAAGAAGGTTAAAGTCACAGCAATGGTGCCAACACATGCTGCCTGGCAGATGATAACAATACAATATCATGTATGTAACATGACTTCACTGTGAAATTCTGAATCTAAAAAAAGCAAATAATCACAGACATCACTGAGGACTGTATCTGCACTCTGAGAGTAAGGTTGAGACAGTGGCTCTGGCACTGCAGAGCTGGGAAGTTTTCATCAGCTCTACCATGTTAAAAAGAGACAGATGTGTGCTACAGATTGAAACTTCTGAGGCCATATAGACTTAAGATAAACATTTAAATGTATCACTTTCACAGAATGACAGCCAGTGTGGAATGAGGAAAACCTATTTCAATATACTTATGGGTTGTTGTTTTAGGATAGATGTGAAAAATTTTAACATATCTTTCAACAACGCCTTCAGACAGCAGAGTGTGAGTTGTTAATGGAAAAAAAAACATTCAAAATCATGCCGCTAACTAAAACAAGACAGCCAATACACAAAATATTTATAAGCAAAAATTTAATTATTTCATTCAATCATTCAATTTCAGACCAAAAAAGTTTTTTAGAGTGTCTGTACTGCTGTCAAATTGATCAAAATTGAACAGTATGGGTTAAACTACCATTTCTATATATGTAAAACATAGTCCTAAAATAAAAAGAAAAACATACAATTTAGGCCAAAGAACCTTTCTGAATAGATTTTAATTTAGTTGGTGCAATTTTACCAAAATGTGCCAAGAATGTAAACATACTAAAAATGTAAGTGCACACTTGCCGCATAAAAAGCAGCTGGTTCTTGAGTTAGCTTTCTATCATGAAAAGTAAAATAAAAACTACAGAACAAAATTATCTTAATTGCTCTTGCCTTGATGACAACATCCAGTCTCAGAATATGAGAAAATGTCTTATTTTTTGTTTCTATTTGCCAGATATATTTTATTATCCTAAATCTGAAAAGAAAATCAAACCATTTTTAAATTTCTGCTCATTCATTTTTGATAGTATTGTTGCTGCTGTGTTCTGAACATCACAGAATTTCAAATTGAGAGGTTTGTGGTGGAGCAGCAGGGTTGAGTGACAAATTGCTGTGAAACAATCATTAAATAATGTGTTTTTGATTTTAATTTAATCTCAGTTTTGTGAGCACAGATAAAACTTCCTCTCCTCAGCAGATGAATAAGAAAACAGGCTTCAATGTCTGCACATACATCATTCTGTACAATGAAGATTAAATATACAACTAAAGAAAAAAAAACACATTTTTTGACAGGAGGGGGCCTTTAAAGAGTTGCAGGATCACAGGCTAATATTTTTACAGCCGTTTAGTGAATTTCAAATATACCTTCATAACATTACTAACATTCCTACATATCATGCAATACATGCCTGATGTATTGCACATCTGTTTGCTTTAAAGAACAGTAGGTTTATTTTAAAGCAGCTGGGCTGATGAGGTCTCCATGGGTCATTTCTACAACATTTGCTCACATTCTTCAAACCAGGTCAGTGCAATTCATTCTGTTTATATCATGTTAAGAGTCATTGGGCTGTTTTCAGGAAAGGGGTTAATGAAACTGGAACTAAATAAAAGCTTTATAAATGCTTGTAGACTGACCACAATTCATTTGATTCAAGTGATGCGATGTGTTCTTCAGTTAAAGTTTAAAATATTACACAAATAGGAGAAGCAATTCCAAGTGTTTATTGTAAATTCTTTCAATTTGACACAAAAAAAGACCATGTATGGATAATATAACGCTTGTGTATAAAAAAAAAAAAGACTTTATGGAGACATTCAGAAGAAAGGAGATGGAGGTAAAGTTGCTTTTCTGCTGACAAATTTTTAGATTTCAGAACAACAACAACAAAAAAAAAAACAGCCTGTAAAGTTTTCAAACTGACTTGCAGAATAGATGCAAGTTAAACATGACAATGGCAGCTAGATTTTTTTTAAAATTTTATGCTTGTATCTAAAATTTGAGGAAACCAGGGATACAGACCTTGAAATTATTTTTGTTCGTGCACTCTTGTCTTCATTTTGGTCATATTAATGAGTTTGGCTACAGTCCAACATACAACTGTCTTTACACTCTACTACTACCAGCGAGTCTTCATGCAGCTCACCCATATCCTTGTTGGGGCAAAATGTACCAACATAAAAAACAAAGTAAAACTTCCCTTATCAAAAAGCCGATAAACATTATACATGAGTAAATAGCCCGAATGCACAAATCAACACGCTACCACAGAGTACTTGCCACCCCCCCTTTTTGAAACTGCTGAAAAGAAGCTTATTTTTATAGTATTAAAAATTGTTTAGATTCCGATCCAGGTATTGTTATTATTTGGTACAGAGTAATCTAGTTTAGCCAAATTTAACTGAAAACTTTCACATAAAAGTTCAACCAATGATCAATCTTTTAAAAAACAAAACAAAAACCAAAAAAAAAACAACCACTTTACAGTTTTATTTTGGTTCCCATCAGGCCATTCATTCACTTACAGCCATGTGAACACAATCAGTGCCAGACGCAGCTCAGTGGGAATTTACAGACAACATTCACTTCAGTAACACTGCGTTAGCCATCAGCAACTAGAGGTTTGGCAGCCACTACTACCATGCACGATCAATTAAGGTATCACTCAGGCGGCATTAACAAAAGCGGCCAGGCTTGATAACGTAATGAAGACAAGAAAT
Source organism: Rastrelliger kanagurta (assembly GCA_024605255.1). Taxonomy (NCBI): domain Eukaryota; kingdom Metazoa; phylum Chordata; class Actinopteri; order Scombriformes; family Scombridae; genus Rastrelliger; species Rastrelliger kanagurta. The sequence continues at coordinate 22,240 of JANJYQ010059415.1, read as the reverse complement.
TGTACCAGTATAGCAACAAATTAAATCAGTGTTTAAAAACAAAGAGATACAAAAACATCTTCCTAGAAAAATATATTGTTAAATATACAAGACATGCAAGTTAGAAATATATGACGGACCAAAGACACAAGTATTAGGAAAACACCGTTAACCCTGTTTTATCAGCATTCAATGTTCAACTTTTGTTGCGAAATTCAAGTTTCTTTAACATCTTTTCAACACTTCATTGTTCAGATGGGCAGATAATGCAAATCATTAAAAGGGGTGAAAAGTGACTTTTTTAAAAAGATTGTTCATCAGTTCGGCTAAACACAAAACTGATTTTGTTGATCAATCGATGTGTCAATTGAAAGAACACAAAAGTCATCAGGCAACTGCTGAAGGATTTGGTTGCTTGTTTCATACCATAATAAACAGAATACTTCGCTTTTTCCCCTCTTAAGCAAAATAACAAAAAGACATCACATTGGGCTCTGACAATTTGTGAAATGCCAACAGATTCATTGATAGATTTGGTAAGGTCACTAAAATAACACATCTTAACTGGGAATGCCTGTCCTGATAGCTGAGGAAAAGCTAATGATATTTAGGTCTTATTCACAGAGCGCCATATTTCAAACTAATTCTCTAAAACTGTGAAGAACAGCAGCTGAGGCTGCCGAGTGCTGATCATTTAAAAAAAACAGAAAAATGGCATTGTGTGTCAGATGCTGTGACTGTTGGGACTAACTTTAGGGTTACAAGGGGTCATCCATTATTCTGACTGACTCCTCTCTGTATTTCCTCCAATTGTTTCTAACATAAGCCTAACATGACCATAACTACAGATATGTTGTGACACTTCTGCTTTCAATGTGACAGCACAGACCTCATGTACACTGTACCGATATGATTCACAATCACAGGGAAATACAACTCTACGCCACAATCGTGCTATCAGGAGTCAAAACTAAAACGCATGCAGTCTGTTTGCCATAAGTCACTAAAAAGTAAAGAATGTTAGCAAAAAACGTAAAAACGTACACATAAACCATACATATATATATATTTATATATATATATATTTTTTTTTTTTAAATTTGTCTCCATTTTTAAAAGATTTGTATTCAAAATACATTAATTATTTTTTCAAGTCAAACCTATGAAATTGTCTTTGGTCAAAAAAAATATCTTAAAATCTACAGGTTATATAAAAGTTATTGTACAGGAATGAGACACAAATGTACTGGAGATCATGTAACTGATCAAAAAAGGGGAAAGCTGATACCAAGTATCTAATCATTTCTTTCATTTGGAGTGCTCCAAATATTTAAAGTGCTTCTGCATTATTCCCTCAGCATTTTATGTGAAAGACACATCCATCAAAGTAAGGCAGGTTGGTTTTCATGTAACTCAGAAAATATACACATTTGTTCAGAAGAGGAAGGACACTACAAGAGAAGAGAGAGAGTGTATATAGTGTACATGGGCACAAGTAGAGGACAGTCCTCCATAAAGATGATGATTATCATTCAACTCTTACGACAGATGTCAGAGCAACTCTTCAAAAAAAAAAAAAAAAAAGATTGTAAGAGCATCATCACAGCTGTTGATATAAAATTGGGTGAATAAAAAAAAAATTAGCAGCCTATTCACACACCATCTAATGATGCCTTTTTCACACAGCTGTAAAAGAGGACATGAATTAAGACGAGGAGGGAGTCTCTTTAGAAGGTACCTAAAGGCAGAGGAGGGGAGGAGGTGGCAACAACGCCTAAGGGGTCGCTCCTTTTGAGGACCAAGTTTGTTGGACTTCCTGTTCTGTTCTTAGGTTGTCACTGCTGTAGTGGACTCATGAAGTCTGGAGGTCAGGGTGTATCGCTCGTATTCTTCCAGGACACACAGTGGCATCCTTGCTGGAACAACGCCCAATGGGGCATCACTGTGGTGGTCTTTGTGAGGGACGGTCACCTGCTGGCACGGCTGTCTCAGGTCCCACCTTCCTGCCCTGATTAGGAGGTTTTCCCCACAATCGGGTTGTCCCTGAAACAGCAGCAATAATAAAGATGAGCAAGTCTCCTCCATGTGTGTGTGTGTGTGTGTGTGCAAAGGGGTGGGGGGTGCAGATGTATGTGATTGAAGTCTAGTAGTCCAGACTTACAGGCTGCCATACTGCGCTGTGGTGTCGCTCCTGATGTTGTGCTGCGTCTGAAGCTCCTTCATGATGTTTCGGAGCTGTTTGAGTGTCTGAAAGGTCTCTTTGGGTTCCTGAATGGTGAACTTGGAGTATTCCTCTTGCTCTCGCTGAGGGCCCTGATACACTGCCATACTGGCACATGCATCTGAGGTGAGGACACACATCACAAGATAGTTTGAGTCTTCATGATTCAGGTCATGTGACTGACTTTGCCAGTCAAGAACAATACATTTCCTGCTGCACTATCCTACTAAAACTCTAAATTAAAAAAAGGGTTTAGAGACCTACATTAGACATGGAAAATACCCCCAAAATTGGAAGTTTATTTAAAGCATATCCTTCACAGTTTGGACTCAAGACATGTAAACACAAAACATTTGACAAATGTAATCAACAAATCCTGCTCTCTCCTAATTAACAGATCCAACATTTCACACTGACCCTCCATGTTCTGGAGCTTGGTATCATTTGAAGAAAGGAGGGAGAAAATTCTCTCTGCTTCCCGATCACAATCTATGTCCAGCTGCAGGTTGGCCAGCATGGTGCTGAAACAAGAGAGAACAAATAAAATGTGTGTCAGGTAAGAGTGAGTAGTAGAGAGAAGAGGATAATATTTCTATTTGTAAAATGAAAACAAATCCAACTGAGCTTTTCTGTGAACTCCATGTACAGAAAAGCTTTAAAAAAAAAAACAAAAAAAAAAACACAGCTGAACAGACATGTCAGTTTGGATATCATAGCATGTGATTCAGGTGCAACTGCTAGCATCATCTAACCTGCAGACATAAGACAGAGGACAAGTTTCTGCACATATTTGCCAATTTTGTTAAATACAAAAATAATACATGCTGTGTATATTTTTATTGAGAAAAATAATATGCTAAGATTTTTAATTTCTTTTCAAACAGTCTTAAAAAGAAATTAGTCAGTTTCTTTTCAAATTAAATATTTTTAGTAATTTACTTGATGAAGATGTGGCAAAGAAGGCTGAAAACATCAGCAACCATTGTTGTGGGGGTACTGATGAGCACTTCCTGCATTAGTACACATACAAATACGTTTAGTTCCTAAAATGGTTCCTGGAAACATGCCTGGAATCAAATATAAAAAAAAGGTGAGTTTTCATATTTGAAATTATTCAAATTCAAATCAGTTGCTTTAATACTACTATAAACAAGTTGCTGTTTGCATGTGTGTCAGTCCACACATCGGTTTATGGCAACTGATGGAGTGTAGTGCTGCTAACATAAAGCAACCCATCTCTGCTTTGTGTTATAAAGCACTTTTGCATTTATTGTTTTGCATACCCTGTTCTCTTGTGTGTTCTTGGGTCTGTTCACACAGCATAAACTTTTTTCAGTCCTCACAGTCCCAGTTTGGTACTGGTGAGAATTTAGTTTACCATCACTCGCACGGTCTCAAAACGGTTTCTGCATTTATTGTAAATGTCTGACAAACAGAGGCTAGAATATTTAATAATATATTGTATATTTCTTGTCCTGGTGGTGATGATGAAGTGAAAGACTCACGTCGTGCAAGGCTTACAGCCTGGTGCGTTGTTACTAATGCTTTTACAGCACTGCCAGAGGCCACTGGTGTAGTTTGATGGATGGAAAGTGGTGAGGCGGTCCTCATTACAGCGGCTAACCTGACCCAGGACCTCCAACCACTCACAGGTCTCAACACAGTTTCCAGCTTGAACATACAGTGGCTTCTCAGAGTGGATCACCTGAAACATCTGACACGAAAGAAGAGTTATAGTTACAGTACATTTAACAGTTTCATTTAAAAAATGTCAAGCTGATCTTCAGGAGATTTTGGTCAAAGTGTGTTATTTTCCTTCATCATGGTCCAAATGCAAGTATTCAAGGTTGTCCAAGTATAGAGAGCAATTACAACTTACTTGACCATCTGTTGGTATCAAAATTAAGACTCATACTCATTTAACACATTGTTAACAAATCCCCCTGAGACAACAAATACAATATTTTATCATTTGTTTATTTTAATTTGAGGAACTGGTGTGGTCACTTAAATTTCATTACAAAGGGTGTCGGAAGGTGATGATGTGATGACTAGATATCTTAGGCTTACATTTTTGCGGTTAAAGGCACTTTCATCCAGTTTCTCCACTGCCTGGATATTTTTGACATTGACGATGCAGAGGGCCTCTTTTCCTAAAAAGAAGAAGTCATGCTGTCAAATATTTCAGTTAAATTTCTTTACAATAGAAGCTTGTTTCCTCTGTTATGATGTAGATTTGCTAATTGGCTCCTGCGAGAGATGTTAAGTTTGGTAATATACTGCAAATGATCAAATCTGGAGTTATCCAAGGTAAAATGTGATGTTAAACAACACAAAAGGAAGCACTGCATTTTGCTTCACTCACAGCGGTTTGCACAAATGTCAAAATACACCCAACATTACATTTGATGCCATCCAAAACATCAGGTTTGAAACAATCAAAAACAATCCTACAGATGATATACTGTGCGCATGCCAGCTCCTTTCGGGTTGTGGTGGTTGATAAAAAACAAAAGAAACTATGGATCCATAATCTGTAATTAAGAATAAGTACATAAATAAATATAAATAAAATAAATAAATAAAGTTTGCAGACAAGTTCAATCACAGTTGCTGCTCTAAATACCAAACTTTACAAAAACAACCAAACCTTGCTGGTCGCTACAAACTCATAATTACATAATAAAAATGTACTATACAGTCTTCCATTATGATATATAAACAAAACAGCCTTGACCCTCAACTCTTTGTATGAATCTTCTAAGATTCATGCTGTTCCCCTCTCCTTTAAAAAACCTATAAAAAAATCATCATGTCACACAGTTAACGACCCGTCAGATTCAACACATACTTAACTGAATTGTGACCCTAATTTTTCTTTTTCTTTACATGAATAGTCCATAAATCTATTAAGTTACATGTACAGGCGGAGAAAGAATTCCATTATCTACGTTTGAAGTTATGCATAGAGGTCACTTTCAAATACACATAGAGATGAATATATGTACATAATGGTTACACAATACAATGTCATCAAATAGTAAAGGAATAAATAAGAATAAATGTACAATAAAGAAGAGAAAAAGTTTAACTTTGTCAATCTCTTTCATCTAACTACTCTAATAAACAAGTGCTTCAGTTAAACCTGCTGAAAAAAATTCTTTGGTGCCATCTGGTGGTTTTAATCAAGAATGCTACTGTGACAGACAGATGCATGTAACAGACTATATTATACTGCAAGTTCTGGATAGACTGGCGTCTCACCTTTATGTTTGTGGTAAGAGAGTTCTCTGTTGGTCACTCGCAGCCACCTCTTCTTAAAGTTTTTCTTGCCAAGCCGTTTTTTCCCCTGACCTCGTTTTTGTACTTCCCTATGAAGGCGACACACCAACATGAAGATTAAAACATGTTTCACTGGAGGTGAGCAAATAAACAGTGTCCGTAACACTAATTATTATTAAGTATTTAATTTTAGTTTTGTTCCATAAAAATGTCCATCTGTCCATTACACATTGCTAATTTATTGAACTGGAATAAAACTGATCTGAATTTCAAGCAAAGTTTGTTAAAAATTCATTGTCATTTTACTGTCTGCTGCAAAAATCTGTATCTCAATCCAAGTTGTTTTCCATGTATTTGCGTTATGTATTGAGCAAATTCACTTTTTCAATATTTCCAAAACCCACCTTTAACAAGCATAAAAACCTTTTGATGAAACTGAACTTTATTAAGCTTTAAGCTTTTTTGGCAGTTCTTCAGCTCCAGAAAAACATTACTCGTTAATTTTTTTTATCCCCTTTCCTACAGACTTAGGTACCACTAACACTCACCCCTCCTTGAGAACCACAGCATCCTCCAACCCAGTGGAACCTTTGCTGATGTTAGAAGATATCTCGTCAAGAAACTGTTAACAAAGTAGATGGAGAATGATACCAGTGCTAACATTTAGAAATAAGAAAAACAAATAAAGTAACATTAACATTCTATACAATGTTTAAGAACAATAAAAAAATACCTTTTTAACTTTTTCAATACACTTATCTTCTTGGAATGATTTGTAGAAGTCGTACATGTAGGTTTCCTTGAAACTAGACTGGACAGAGAGAAAATATAGACTTTAAATCAACATGATATAAAAGGCTTCATTTTATTAGGTTTTTTACTGGCAAAGAGTGACATTTGTTTTTTTATGATGGACTGTACATACACAGCACATTTAACAGTATTCAGTGTTGTACAGAGTCATCATCAGAGCTGAGTAATGCACCCATCTTTCCACTTGCAACCTGCATTATTAGATATTCCATTAGTAACCTACCAGTTTTTTTGACAAACTACCCCAGCTGCCCAGTGTCTGGATGGTTTTTGAGATGAGTGTGAGTGTGCGAGAAATCTCAGGATCCTAGAAATGAAAGAAAATGGGCGAAATAACATTTTGTGATATAGGCCACTTCAGTCTGCATATATTCTATTTATTGAACAGTCAGCTGTGATGCGAGGGCCACACACTTACAGGATGATGTAAACGTAGTTGGAAGGATTGTGGAGTAAGAACAGCGACAGCAAAGAACCGCAGGAATACAAAGCTGCTAACAGCAGAGTACTGAACATGAGGGTCAGCTGTGGAGAGAAAGAAGATGTGTTCTAGCTTTCAAGAACACACTAGTATAGAGCAATAAGCAACTCATTTCATTAGGAATGTCTCTAAAGCTATTGTTAGTAGGGGTGATCCCAGGGTTGGGTGAGACGGGGACGTTTATTTGTACTATTTAACATAACTGCTGTGAAACAATAGCCTAATTAAATAACAGCTTTCACCGCTGCCTACATCCAGCATTTACCACAGCAGCGCACACACACACACACACAACACAACGGCCCCTGATCTTCTTGTGTTAAAATATGCACAAATTTTTAGTGGGGCTCATTTCTTTTACATGTCTTTATGTGACTCAAGAATGTACCTGGGAACCGTTTGCAAGCCAAGTGTCTCAGTGACCTGAAAACATCGCACATCAGAGGGGGACAGCTGGCACTGGACTGTGTGATGGAGGAGAAAACTTTCTGCACATAGCCCTGAAGATTATCCTACAGAGAGAATACAAATAAGCACAAATGAAACAAGCAAATGACTTGAAAAAGGTAAAAAAAAAAAAAAAAAACCCTTAAAAGTCTGTCATTCACCTTGTTGACCTCCACGTTGTCCCCTTCCTTTAGTTTAATGGGATCAATCTCACAGGTTTTGTTTGATTCACAAATCTACAACAGATTAAAAAGCACAAGAAAACAAAAAATCAAAGTCAGGCATGATGTGTAAATATTAAATAATCAAAAACTGACCAACCAACAAGAGATCATTGATGAGCTAATACTGCAGACATTAAAGTGCTATTGATACTTTTTTGGTCCTTGATAGTTTTCAAAATGGTTGTTACATTAAGTCATACATTAATAAAAGAGGAGGCTAATTCCTTAAAACATTACAATTCCAATTAGTATTCGTGCAAGCTGTTTGAAGGAAACTGAAAATATATCTGCTTGTTTTCAAAGGGAGACAGCTCTTATTCAGATGGAGTTTTTCATACTGACCTCAGTGATATACTGTATGTTATTGTGGAATTTATGCTGGAAATGTGTGTTTATGTGCTTCCTTGTTGCATGTACCTCATCTATTACAGGCTTCAGGGTAACAGCTAGGTAGTTCTTTCCCACAATCTTCATCATGTCATCAATGCAGCGCGTTGCCAGTGAGTTGCCACGGAATATAGTGTTAGCCTCCCTGTATGGACACAGTGGGATTTCACTCATCTGATTTCCATACATTAATGAACATTTTTGAGTTGTAAATTTAATAAGAACATTCAAAAAGCAATATATTATTCAATTTTCCCTTCTAAATCCTCGTAAATTTGACTTTGGTTATGCTATATTAGCCAGTGGGAATGATGGCAGGAACTACAAATATAACACAAAAACAGAACAAGGCTATGAGAAGTAATAATTTGGCTAAAGGCCAGACTATATCTGTAGTGTAGGCATGTGAGATTACTCACTGAGTGTTGTCCAGCTCTAGCGTTGCCACAGCAGAGACAAAAGGCACAAAGCGATTGTGGTGGAGCAGCAGTCGAACCATCGGTAGAACGACATCGTATCGCTCTCTGCAGATGTCCCCTAAGATGTGTGCTGCTGATGCTGAGATGGGCTGATGGTGGCAAATAGAGAAAGTGTGGAAGGTGAGTGGGTGAAAAAGGGAAATAAAGACTGACTGTACTGAGGAGAGAAGGAAGTAACAGAAATAACACAATGAGTAACTAATGAATTCAGTGAGAATATCTGAACATTTTCCAGAAAAATGTGAGTGAAAAATGTTAAGTTTGGAGAGCATGGTGCACCTGAATGGCTCCAGTACACACTGACTGAGTATATGTATATGATTTTTTTTTTTTTTTTTAAATTCTGCCCTTGTAAGGATTTACTGTAATTCTAGCAATTGTCCAACCTTCACATCTGGGGATTTGAGCAGCAGGTTGCAGAGTGGTGTGTAGCAAGCAGATGGCAGTACTGTGTCTTCTATGTAGGTCAGCTTCAAACGCAACGATCCTAAGTCATCAGACTTGGACTTGCTGCCATTGCCTTTGGGTTGGAGGAGATACCTTTTAGACCACAGGAAGACAAACTTTTTGTTAGTGTGCTGTGTTGGGAGAGAAAGACAATGCAGTGCAATACTACAATTAACCAAACTACTACAAAATGGAGATTTTAGACGAAGTTTGACTGTTTGAGGTAACCGTGTATGAATTTCACTTCCAATCATATATGTTGAAATACACCTTCAGAAGTTAAAGGTGTATCTTGTAACCCTGGACTACTGCTGTCTGCACTAAAAATGCAATAAACAACACAACATACTGTATAAAATTACACACAGATAAAATAATGAATCATTTAAAATTATGCTACTGCTTTAAAGAAATATAGACTGATGAGCCAGTTGCTTCTACTGACCTGCTGCTCAGCATAACACAAACTAACTGTAGAAATTATTATTAGCTAAAAGGCAACTGTAGATAAAAATGGAGACATTTAAAGTTCCCTAAACTTTATTGGACTGAAAAAGGAAACTTCAACAAGATAAATATTGCCCTTCGGAAACACATATCCTGGACCTGGTGTGAAAACAGGAAAGGAAGTGCAAGCAGCTACCTTTAAAAAAAAAAAAAAAGTCAGCTGGATTTGCATATGTGAACAATGATCACAAGTAGTATAAACAGCAACATATAAGAAACAGGCTTTATATAAACACACCGCATTAACTGCAGTTGGCTGTAATGATGGTTTTCTAACCGGGTCAAAAACTTGCATTTGAGACTCCTACAGAGCAATATTTTACATGTTAAAATCAACAAGCATAATGACGATCTGTAAGCAAAAGATGAGTGAGTACGAAAGATATAGTAAAGCATATTTTAAAGAGGATTTGTAACTGTACCTCCTCGTAAAGGATGCTTCAAAGTGACATTAAATGAATCAAAACTCTTCTTGTCTATACTATATAAATCAGACAACTGGCATCTGCTCCTCATTTTACCAGTAGTTTAACAATTCTTGTGGAATGAGTAACGTCCACTTCCATTGAAGGCATGTGCTTTAGACTTAAGAGAAAATTGCTCATATTTCTACTGCATGCACATCTTCCTGAAAGCCAACAGGTGGAGCACAAACAAAGTGATAAAGCAGAGTTCAACTGCAGGGCTTCTGAAAGCTGCCACTATGCAGTGAAGGTTTGTCCTTAAACTGCTTGATCTGTAATCGTGGCACACAAGAGCCGCTTCTCTGAAAAAGTCAACAGATCACCTGCTCTGATTTTATGAAGCTTGATTTTCATGTGTGCAGCATGGACTATTTCCAGCATAAACATAGGACATGAGGTACTGCCACCATGCAAAAAGCCACCCACGCACTCAACTCACAGCCCTCATGTACTAACAGATTGCTATCTGGCATAATCCCATATCACCTACACTGACGCAAAGCTGGGAAACACACTCACACAAAAAAATGGAAAAACTGCAGAATACTGAGAAATCCAGGAAGATTTTCAAATCACTTTATGGAAGACAAAACTTAAAAGTACAAGTAACAGGTAAGTAGGACAGAGATACGAGACAGAAAGACAAAGATGTAGTTAAGAGGAAGATGACCTAGCTATGACATCACAGTGGCAGTTTCTGGTTTGGTTGTGTTTATTACTAACAATAGAACACATTCATAAAGAAAAAGACGCATCAGATAGTTTGGTCAGGGAGAGAACAGTGAAGTCCTGGACTTATTTTCATTGTCCCTCATGTTTCACAGTCCAATAAGTTCCAGCAAAGAGACAGGCCAGCTCCATTTGAACTAAAAGAGCTCCCATTATCTTTCCTGAAAATCTAAAATGGGCCTATTCATTGACAACCATTGCAGTGCATATGAAAGCCTTTAAAGCAAAACAACAGGTCTATGTTTGTGAAAAGAACTGACTGCATGTGGCTGCATGAAAAGAGTGAGGCAGTTTGACTAAAGTGCCTGAATTAAGAGCTGTATGGAAAAAATGCCAATTTTCTGTGCCTTGTTTTTCTTTATTACGAACCAACAGGTTTGGAACTGAGAGACATAGACACAGTAGGGATGTTGGAAAGTATAAAGCCTTCATTATCCTTTAAAGTGTGAAGTTATTTTCTTGTGTCTAGTCCTCACCAGGCCTTGTGGATGTGATCACTCCGTAGTATCTTTACATGCACCCGCGTCTCCCCAAGAAACACATCCTGAGCCAGATTCTCATTGTTCCATAAATCGACCCTGCAAAAAGTAGAGGATGAAAAAAAACAGACAATGCTTTTTACGTATGAACATATGACGTTAAAATACAATCAAACCGCATACACGTAAGGTAGCAACATTTTTGTTGCTGTGTGTTCCAACACAAACACAACCACTTCCAATAAACTGCAAATAGGGTTGTTTTTTTTAAATTTCTTAAATGTTCACTTCTCAGTGGTGCTTACCTCTTTGATGCATTATAACCAATACAGTACCCGTGCAATGACATCACCTCAAATCCAAACCTCAAAACCATGCATGAGTGTTTACCTTTGAATCTGTCTAGTCTTACCCAGGGAGCTATGAGTCCACTGTGATGGAAGCCCCATATATCCTTAACCAGAAACCAAGGCTCTCTATCAGTAGTCAGAACACACCAGATCCAAATTCACTTTTTTGTTCTCAACTTGTTAAGAAATAATTTTTCTTCTGTCAAGACTATAGAGGGGTGATGAGAAAGAGACATAAAGAGTCACACACGCACAAATTAAAGGGAACAAAAAAAACTTACTTGATCTCTAGTTTTTCAATGTCCTCCTCCTCCACTTGGAAATGAGACTTTTTGGAGTAGCTGCTGGACCGTGTGACCTGAGGATGGAAAAGTCAACCAGTTCAGACATCTCCAACACTTTCCAGAAAATTGCCTAAAGACCTGTTTGGTTTCTAATTAAGCTTACTTACACAAACAAGCCTATCATGTGGTTAGACAACAAAGTGTGTAGGTGCACAATTTACCTCAAAGAAGAAAGTCTCTTCAAATTGAGGGTTGCTGGTTTTCTTCTTTACTTTTGTTTTCTTTTGGTCGGACCTGAGGAGAAAAGTTACAGAAATTCTTATGAGCATCAGGAAAGATTTTCAGAAGACAAAAGGTTCCTGAAATGAATGTATACATGATAGATTATGATTTCCATAGCTTTTGAAATATTGGTTTTTGTCCCTTGTATTAAGATTACAGTGATTTTTATAGCACTGTCCTTGTCAACACTTTTGTCTTATAATCAGCGCTGCAATCAATGAAGCACTTTGAACTACAATAACCTGTTTGAAAGGTACTATACAAATAAAGTTTGATTGATATAAAATGTAGTCAAAGGGCATTTGCAGACGTAATCAATGTTTATCTCTGAAATCACGTCACCTTTGATCACTTCATCTCATACCATCCATACACCCAACTGCAGCGTGTGGACGTTTATATTCAGTTTTGTTCAAGGAGCCATCTTTTTGTAAAAGTGCACATATGAGCTCCGGATATATTTTTAAAAATTGCTCTGTGGTTGTAGGTTTCATCATTTGTTCATCTAAAAATGTTTTTAAAATTTGTTTTAAAAAGATGATTTGACCTGATTTCAGACACAAACATTGATTATGACTGGAAATGCCCTTTAAGTGTGATTAATTATATTCCTGCTTGAGCCACAGTTCTCTGAATATCACAATAGTTTAAACTGCCCTCTAGGAAATCTGAGAATATTTACTGCACACAGTCTGGTTCCTGGTTATTTGGCTAAACTCATGACACTGCAGTATGTATGTCAGGATATAATGGAAGATCCTCAGATCTCATATTACTAGTTATACAAAGGTCCAAGCTTATAGCAAATGTTGAGTTGAAAATTTACAGTCAGAGCTGTGATGCTTTGATATCCTATTTGAGGAGCTTTGGACAGCAAAACCTACTGTATAAATTCATTCAAAATTAAAATGAAAAAAAAGGTAGGTAGTAACATTTTCTTTGTGAGCATAACTCTGTCAGAGGGCACAAATAAGACATCCAGAATAACACTATCTAGTTTACTAAATATTTTTGGGAAACATTTTTAGCTGATTTTTATTTCAGTTTATGCTAATGTTTTCATATTTTTGTCTTTTAATGTTACAAAAAAAAGAAATAAAAAATGTACAATTATCTCTTCATTTATTTAAAGAAANNNAAAAAAAAAAAAAAAACTCAAAATTTTAACATGCATAGAATAATATAACCTTATATATCATAATATAACCTTATATATCATCTTGAAAGTGAGAGTGCTCTAGTGTGTGTGTCAGTGCTGTTCAAAGTTACCTGGCAGGTCCAACAAGTGACACGGTGGCATAGGGGTCACAGTTCTGCCCACTGATCAAAGGCAGTCCCTGGCACTCTATTATCCTACAGGTGTCACAAAGAAATAAGCATATATATCAGTTAATACAACAATCACAATTACTGTGATTTTACATATCTATAATATATTTCATTTGGAGAGCAACTTCCACTGTATGATACTGTGTGTAACGGAGGCCAGCTGGTAGCTGTGTGGTAGAATGTGAAGCTTCCCTCCCGATACTTTAAAAGCGCCCTCAGTCGACTCAGTTGACTGAGAGCTCGGAGTTTTAGCTGACTGGCTAGGGCGTTTGTCTCCCGTCCCGGGATGTTAACGTGAGGTAGGTGAGTTCGAGCCCAGCGGTGGGCGAGTGTAGAACTCCGCGAACCTACCTCCGTCACATGTAAGGCTGATCAACTTGGAACATGAGGTGATCTAAAGCTTGGGAGAGATTAGTTTCCTTCAGAACATAAATGGTAAATAATTTCTTGTTGGTTCAACAGTTACATCTGTGCCAAAGTATTTGCTTTTAATCCTCCACCTTCAACATAATAACTGCACTGAGTAAAAAAACACAGTTTAAAAAAAAGAGTTTACCATCTACTGTAATGGGAACAAACAGTTTCAGAAACAACTAGAATTGTTAAACACATTGCAGCTTTTTTTAAAGCAGACAATCTGAAAAACAAGTTTTATGTTTCATCGTTTCCATCATCAATAACATAATATAAAAACAACAAAATAGTGCCTTGATAAAGTACAGGTACAGCTGCCATTTAGAAGCACTACTTTGTCCTCATGTTTGACTCATGTCACACAGGGACCACTGGTTTTTTCACAGGTGTTTCAGGTGACAACAAACACACTGTCAGCACCCTAAACAGGATATGGCTGCTAAGCAGAAGCCATTGGGGAATAGGAATGAATTGAGCTCTTCACTAAGTGTGACCTAAGGGAGAACATATGCAGGGAGAATGTCAGGATGTTTGTGTATAATCTTCATGGGTGTCATGACATTATTCCCGATAGTTTCCTTTGCATCTATTTCTTTCTCAAGCTTTGCCCCTATCATCTCTTGTGTAATCGTGCTGCAACATGATGGCGTGCAGACATAGAAAGTGTGCAAAATATGAGCTTGGCACCTGTGATTCTGACTTTGTTACTCTGTCTGGCCAGTATGACGTTTATCATCTATACACATAGAGCATAGAGGAGGTCTGACCGTGAGCAGGTGACAGTTTGAGCAAACAATCTGAGTGACACAGTGAATGACGGCAGCAAAAACCACAGTGCTTGCAGTGTGTGAAGCGCAGGCTTCCTGCTCAGATGCCATCACTTCCTCTGCATTACCCTGCTCTCCAAGTATGAATGGGAGGGGTGCAGCAGCAGAAGGTGTACACATGCATACTTGTGCATGTTGTTTACATATATGCTCAACTTAATCCTACAATAAACGCTTTCTGTTGTGCAGACCATCGTCTCTGGTCAGTATTCGCTAACAGTTTTGCGCTGAGTTTTTCTTTAACATCCATTTAGGAGGTAAAGCTAACAGATAAAGTTTTTCTGTGACACAGGCAAACCTTAAAACAACCCGCTAAGTGCACAGATTGGTGAGTGATATGATCTTATCAATGATTACCTCTGTACATGTATTTAAAAAAAAAAAATCTACATTACATATAAAACATATTAGTCATAGCACAAAACATTTTCTGAAATTTTACTATTTCAACTTCAGATGTTTTGAAATCATATCTATAATTACTGAAAAATATATACAGCTGAAAACGATCTGAATTTCTGCAGTCTGGAATCATTAAAATGCCATATAATATTAAGTTTATTATGATTTAAAATAAAAAAAAAAAAACAATAAAATCTCACATGAATGAAGTGATGAATTGAATATTACCGTAACATAGATAATTACTTTTTTGTCTAATCTTCTGTTTGATTATTTTAGCTAGACCACAGTCATTGTAGCACTGTTGGTTTTTGTGTTTCCTCTGTCAGTAAGCTCAAGTTGCTGTTGTTGTCTGTGACGCTGTTAAAATACAGATCTTATGAAAAGTATAGACAGTGACACAAAATCTCCACCGTCCTGGTCCCATGTCTCAAACCACACATGTAAAATAACAAACTTTGAAGTCTGTTTAGTAGACTATTTCCTGTATGGTTGAGAAGGACTGTCCACTTATTTCCATATCATATCCATATGTTTGATACTACAGTTAAGGCCATACAAGGGTTTACACATTGTATTGTTCTATCACTTTAATTTTGCCTTTTCTCCTTGTATTGCAGGCCATATCTTGTATTGTAAAAGGCATATATAATATAACACATATAATAAAGCATTTTAACACAAACTTGTTTGCTTTTCAAATGCTGCACATGAACCAGAACTTGAATTTAAAGAACTGGAACACAATTAAATGAGAACAGAAGGAAGAAATTAAAGGAGGAAGCAGGGTTTCATTATAGGCCAGAGGAAGGGCTCATGTCGTTCTCAACTTTTCTACCATGACCATGATTTCAACTTCACTTCAAACTTGTCAAAATTATACAACAACCAAGTGGATATGACCTCACTTGTCTGGCGATAGGAAGATCTAGATACTCACCTGACTAGTAAGTGTTGACCTACTGAGCCATTCTCTGTGATCACTTCATTCAGTTTCATCTCCAGGTGAACCTTGCCCTGTCAAACATGAGCAGAGCAGAGTGACAGGTGAGAACTTACAGATGACTTATGCCATGATGTCTGGTCTGGAGTGAAAAGTTTCTCATAAAATCCAAGCTTACAGTAATATGGGGTTCATTTCAAGTCAACAACAGTGGAAAGTTTACCTTTCTTCACCCCAAGTTCACCAAGTCAATAATGAGCTTAAAGAGGTCAAATAAGATAGGAAGATAGAGGAGTAGGATATTTACACATTTACTACAGACATGCACAAATACTTCCATAGTATTTCATTTTAAACTGCTTGCTTGTTATTCTCTGTGATACACATGCTGCTTTATGTTAATGGAGGTACCATGTGCGACAGGAGTCACAGCAGCTGTGAATTTTGTAATCATTCAAAAAGATCTTTACGGGGTAGGATGTGGTGAAGGCTGCTGGTCTTGCCTTCGGAAGTGTCAGAGAGAGAGCTAGGAAAGAGTGAGAGAGCTAAACAAAACCACCCACACACTTGCACTCTGTCTCTGCAATTCAGCACTTGGTTGAGATGGCAAATAGTTTTCTGATGCAAGATAGGCTTTTCAGCTTATATAATGCTAACCAAATGAGCCAGTATCGCCAGCAAATTAACATATTACAACTACCTATCCTCCTCATTTGGAGTGCGTATGGTCAAAATGTTGCTTGTCTAATGCAATTCCCATATGAGCTAATGTAACATAGTACATTACATGCACATTCACACAGCTGCTGTTCAACTGCAAGCATTGCAATAACAGCTCCATCACTCACTGATGTAACTTTGCAGTTGAAAGTGTCTACTTGTGAGTGAATCACAACACATACCCAGAATAGTCTGGCGTGGGCTAATGGCAACGAGAGTCCATATGTTAGCTACAGCAGCACAGAAGTGGTAGAGTGCTGTAGTTTCACCAAACATAAGAAAACCACAAAATCATCTGATCAAAGAAAAATACTGCTGAAACAGAACAACCCACATACATTTTTTTTGTGATAGAAACTAAACCTTTACTCCTGAAGGAAATTATGATAAAAACGCTGAAAGGCAATAACAAAAAAAGACCAACAACACAGTTTCATATATACATATGAGAGACTGGCCGCTGGACCACAAACACCTCATAAATCAAGACTTTAGCGACAGGATAGTGTGAATCACCAGCCACTGCTAAAGCAGTAAGCTGACTGGCTAGAAAGAGTCAAGTATAATAGGAAGTTTATTGTCAAGTAAGAAAATTTACATTTCAACAATAAACTCAACCATCAAATAATTCAAGGTATTCAGTAGCATCGACCTTGTAAACTTCACAGAGCATCAACTTCAGCAAAATATTTCCTCTTTGGTTTTGAGCAGGTTGACATGCTGGTATCATAACAGAATGACTACCTGGATTTAGGCAGTATGCAAAGTCAAAGCAACCATCTTGTACGCAGTCACAACAACAAAGGCAAGAGTGACCTGGTGACAAATACTTCATGAATTTTATCCAGAATTTTGAAAGAGTCAGATTTTAATCCTATATTGGTTCTGGTTAAATGTAAATTCTAAAAGAAGTATGAATAGTGACTCCTATAATAATAACATCATTGAACTAATATAAAAATATAATTTGTAGTATAAACATTTTCCACAATGCTAAGCTTCAAAGCTCCTTGCTGTAAAAATCCTTTCTTTCAAAGGATTGTGATTTTCATAACTTGCATTACAAGTTTATAAAGTGCAAACTGTAATCCTGTAGATATGATTCTCACCAGAAATCAGCATATCTGGCAGAATTATTTTACTTCCTTCAGGTTGTGATATTAAGACTTTTCAAATATGATTCTTGCATGTTGTCTTTCATTTTTCTGTAGCCGGACTGCTCAGATAATTGGATTTGGTTTTGTTTGTGGGGGCTGACAGCAGCAACAACCAATCAATGAACAGAGTCGAGCCCGTCTCTGCTTTTCAAACTGTAAAAACATTACAGCCTGTGCATAGACTATTAAAACTTACTTTGACATGGAAATGATCTTATCTGTATGCAAATTTTAGACTACATGCGAGTGAATTTCCTGCTTGTTATGTTGGGGTGCTGCACATTATCAAATCATGCATGCTGAGGCAAACGTGAGTGGTTGTCACTATCAAGAACTTCATTGCCAGCTTCAAAGCATGTGGAAGACAAACACAAAGTTTTTACATTAAAATAAGGATGGCATATGCTACCACTTGAGCGCCAAACATGTTTGTGATTCATCACCAAAAAAATCTTCCTTAGAGATTACCTGAACTTCAGAGTTAGGATCCACTGGATGAAGGCTAAACCAGTGTTCCTTCCCACTGTATTTACACAGGTCATCCTTCCGGATTGACACCTTGCCTGAAAAGACAAAAAAAAACAATCAAACAAAACATGCACATATGCAATTACCACTCATCTATTGAGATGGGGACTATACTTGTGAAAGTGTACTTATTGTGACTTACCAACTGGTAAGTCCCTTTGGAAAACGCTCTTGGCGTAAACATAGAAGGATAAACACTGAAATGGACGTGGGATCTCAAAGTAGAAGTCCTCTCCATAGAAAGGGCTACAAACAAAAAGGCAGAGGTTAAAACACAAACAAGATTGTGGCTTTAGGAAAAAAAAAAAAAGTAGTGTGTGAGAATGTGTGTTGTAGGTGGTGTCGTGTGATAAACCAACCAGATTAGCTGCAATAACCTTGGTTACCTTACACACAGGATTAATAGATCTACTGTTGATTCTTAACATTAGTGATATTAAACTTCTGTGTACTTTGTTACTTTTTATTAAGCAACTCTACACTGTGAATTAAAAATAAAATATTTGGTCATAAAATTTTACCGTTTTAAGAAAAAAAAAGAACACAAAAAATACTCACTGCAGTTTATCTTAACTGCCACCAATCCAAATTATTCTGTTTTAAGAAGTAGGATAAAGTGTTTTTATGCTAATGTGGAAAAAAAAGATTTTTGTATCCTCTGCACACTTGCAGTTTTAACAGGCATTTCCTTTTCCTTCCGAAAACATCACACAAGTTGTCTTCTGGAAAGACTGTCTGGACCACTTGCACATACTGGGATTTGGATCAAATTTATGTCTGCTGCTATTCCAGTTCTACAGTATTTTATCTCTGTACCAAAAAAGGTGAGCATCTGCACTCACTAGTTTTTGAAATTGCTGGGATAGGCCGAGATAGTGACTCACACCAGCTGCAGTTAATAAATGATAAACTAATGTGAGTAATACAATTGTGCATGTGGCAAACAACTGCTGTCTGTCACTTCATGTCTCAAATGTTATTTCTGCAGTTTTCTCAACTGTATGCTTGTTGTTTCACTTAATGTATTCTATATAGTAAATGATATTCACTTATTTAAATTTCTTATAAACAAATAATCTTTGTGTTTGGCGGTAAAGGGCCTGATTTACTTAGATTCCAAACAAAGGGTACTAAATTGAGTGTGCAGTGAAACAGATTGCACATTTAGTTAGCCTGTGTTTTTTGGGTGATCTACTAAGAATAGCTGCACAAATGACAGTGGGTGCAGACAGCAGTATTTAAATGAGGGGTTTGCACGTCTTAATGGAGAGTCTGGACGAACAGAAAGCCTGCAAGTTGATCTCATTTAGAGATCAAAATTAGATGTTCTTGTGGAAAGGGTATCAAAACACACTGAATTACAGCAAAAAATGTTAGAAAATCTGTGACAGAGTCAATGTTGTTGGTAAAACCAAAAATATTAACATGGGTGGAAAAAAACCTGTTCTATCATTGTGCCTCCATCTCCTCTGCACCACAGTGACAGCAGTCATTTGTGTGCAGTGTGCAGCTGGTTAACACCTGCCCTTTCAATGTTATGGTCAGCAAAATTACTTTTAAGAGAGTTTCATAAATCCCAATGTGTATGCTAAATATATATTTTTTTCTTGTATTTTGCACACTGTGGTAAAATGCCCCATATTAGATGCACACGTTTATACATGCAAATCTTTAATCAGGCCCAAAGAGTTAGATACATTTATGGTCCCAGATTAAGTTGAAAAGAAAAGATGAGAAAGAAAGGTTTTGGGTAATGTGTTGTGCTACAACCTAAACAGAACAGTATTGTCATATATGTACCCAGGTATGGTAAACACAAGATTGTGTGAGTTTACTGGGACATGAACTGTCTGAGCAGAAGGCGGGCGACACAGGGAGCCCTCATGACTCATCACTGTGTTGGGGAATGTTCTTGTTATGTTGAAGCTTTAAATCTGCCACCTTTGCAATTCATTGTCCCCTGAACTCTTCTCGTTGTTCTTTCAATATGCAACTGTAGAGAGAACAAATGCTGTTACAATAATCTCTGAAGTGGGAGCTAGAATGAGTAAAAATATCAAGTAAGGGCAGATACAGACTTAGCAATGCACTGAGAAGTACAATTTGGAGGACACAAAGATCATATGGCCAGAAGGCACCAAGTAAAAATAACCTAGGAAAAATTATCAAGACACTTTCAACAAGAGCTGTAACTAATGCTTTTATTTGTGATCTGCCAATAACTGTAATAAATGTAATATTTTGGATAGTTGGCTGACCAGCAGGCATTGCATAGAAAGATTCAATTGAGAAAATAACCAGCAATTTAATAAATAATAATAAAAATAATAACAATAACAATATTTACTAAGCCTATATCACATGCTTTTTGTTGTAATTGATCTTTGAAACTTGCTGTAACACGTTTGTTTTGTTTGGTGTGATGTAGTGCAAAAAGTGTAGGCAAAACATAAGCTACGGCTTCAGTGTACACCTTTTTGGTTTCATTTATTTACTGTATTTTACTGTAATGCATCTGTTTAAATAATGAACCAAATAAACTACTACAACTACTACTACTACTACCAATAATAATAATAACAATGATCATCATCATTAAATGCATCTATTTACACACTTGGCAGAGCGGTAGGGGGCTGAAGCCATTATTATATATTGACTTTCAGTAGAAACATGTTGTGATGACTGTAATATGTTACTGGTTTAAAAACAACATTTGCTAAACACCCAGGCCCAAACTTGAAGTAGACTGGTTTAGATCTCTTGTGTTGAGCAGAACTGACTGCTATGTAGGAGCTGGCAGAAACACAGGGAGCCTGAGCATCTGTGCCACTCATTCCTGCCAATGCCAACTACCTTGAGACCAGGACTGGGAGCCAGACAGCTTGATGTGACATAACTAATTGTAAGTTAAGCAGTACCTCGATGTACATGCTGGCTGCAGATGGACCACCTGTCCCCAACAGACTGGATGGTGCTTAGACAGTTGCGCTGGATTAACTGTTCATATGTTGAAGTAAAACTCTGTGCTCAGGTTTTTATTAACAAGTCATCTTAGAGGAGTTCAGTTGATGAAACTTGAAAGTCTATTAATTTTGAGAGTGGCAGAAGACACAAAGGATCATCAAATGCCTGTATAAGACAGTTTAAAGAGGCATAGGTCATGTACCTACTTCATGGTTCCACTTTCTCGGTCTCAGGTAATAATGGTGTAATACAGGTAGTACCAAGAGAGCCTGGTCATATTGGTCTTCTATCCCTGTATTGATGCTACAGTTCTACACTCTGGATGTTGAAATATCTTGCCTGACACTGCACTCAGTTTGGCCAACACATCCAGCGTACGCCCACACGTCCCACTCAACATCACATGGAATTAAGCACTTGTAACCTCCCTGTTCTGCACAAACTCAAACCATACACCCACTATGCTACTGTACCTTCCTTTCTGTTGTCAACCTAGCTTTGAAATTATGTGAGAATTGCTAGGGAGAACCACTTGACCACGACTGTTTGAACATGCCTGCTTTATCCAGGGGATTAGCTGCAATTAGAGCTTCCATACAGCCTTTAAACCGTTAGAAATAGGAGCCCATACAATAGGCGTGAGTCAAACACCATTGCATAAAAAACACTTTAATATAAAACATTATTAAGATGCGCTAAACAGAGGCTAAGGTAGTTGGGCAGTGACACAGAGAGAAAGACAGGGGAGAGCGTGGGAGGGAACACTTCCTCAGAGACTATAAAATCCTTTTGAA
>JANJYQ010059382.1:184-11764 GCA_024605255.1 Rastrelliger kanagurta | reverse complement strand
TTTGTCTGGTGACACCCATGTGTTCTTTATTAGATTGATTGCTGTAAGCTTTACTATAAAGAACACAGTGTTGCATTTTTGTTTCTGGAAAGTTTTTAAATTCAGTTTCTTTAATTTTTCTGTGCATGTGTTTGTTTTTCACACAGTGTGCAAAGACGTTTCTGAACCTGATGGCCCACATCTCCAAGGAGCAGACAGTCCAGTACATCTTGACTCTGATTGATGACACTCTGCAGGTACATAGATGAACCCATTGTCTTTGGACACATGAGAAACGCATGTACATATATATATGGACCTTTAAAGAAGATAGCAGGATTATTGTCAGAAAGCTTGAGTGATCCAAAGATCAATGTTTTACCCTCAACAAACAATAGTTTTGTTGTTTAGAAAACAAAGAAAATTATATATTTGTCAATTACATATTGATGTTCTCCCTTGTTTGGGTTTTAGATACACTGGTACTGACAAATTCTACGTGTATAAATAAAATGTGGTGCTTGTGCAGATCTACAAACATTGATGTTAATGTTCTACTGAAACATATCCACATTTTCTTTCGTAGTTAACATTGTGTGCTCCTAAACAGATGAATAAATAGGAATCTGCTTTCACACTAATTATGAATGTATTGATAAACACATATATTTGGAATAATTTAAATAAATATTAAAACATTTACAGTAGCCCCAGAAAAACTATCACAGTTAAAATAGTAGATATATTTCACACTATATATTTTATGATATCAGGTTTTTACAAATACAATGATGAGCATGTATCAGTACATAATTTTTTAGTCTTAAGCTCTTTTCACCTTTTAGAAAAAGTGCACTGTTATTTATTCAGGCTTTAAATCAAATTCATTTCACACAGGGTTTGGTTCAGACAAAGCAAACACATAGAGCATGGCCTGCCTACGTGCCTGGAAAGTTTGAAATCTCTGCGGTGATTGAGGAAAAAAGAAGTGACTCGCACTAATCGCTACACTTCCTAACTGTTGAAACAGTAATTTTGTACAGTTGTCCATTAAATAATTGATGAAGTGATTGCACTTTTACTCTCATGGCTTATTTAACATCTTAGCTTATTTGGGAATCACTTTCTCATTATGGTTTTATGAAGTCTTTTCTTTGAGATGAAAAAAAGTCCTTGCTTTAAAGATGTGTTACCCATATCGCCAATCATTTACTCCAGCTGTGCAGCAAATATTATAATAGATTTTAAAAAGATGTATAATCTCAGAGCTCATTTAAGATTTTTTTTTTATTAAAATATGTTACTCAGGAGAACCATCAGAGGGTCAACATCTTCTTTGATTACGCAAAAAAGACGAAGAACACCGCCTGGTCCTACTTCCTTCCCATGCTGAATCGTCAGGACCTCTTTACCGTTCATATGGTGAGTTATCCAGACCGTGGTAAAATGCACCAATCTAAATTCAAGCTGCGCCTTCAAACTTAGACCATTAGGTTCATGTAAAACTTTATTTTTTCCTAAAGAGGAATTTAACAATGTTAACATTTGGAATTAAAACACATAGTGAGCTTTGACCTTGATGGGGATACAACTGTCTGCCTTGCTTTTTAGTAGAATAAAGTTAATTAAGTGTAATCTCTGAAACATCATGATGTGCTTGAACTTAATACTTCAATTTGTACAACACTGGATTAACCAGAGGGCTTATTTTTCCACAGATAAGATACATTTTTCACAGGTATGAATCTTCCACAGATGTGGAGCTGCCTGTAATAATAGCAAGTCATCAATAATTCCTCAAAAAGCAATCACCAATCTTCGCCTTTTTCCTCGAAAATAGGCAATTAATGTAATGATTCCGCCCTGCCACCCTTTTTCAAATAAAGGATGACCACCCAACAACAAACTGATAGGACACCCACGGTTTAATTAAGGATGCCAGCCAGATGGTGTCCAGCAGGTGGGCAAAATGTGACCCCAACTCTGTGACACAGCACTTTAACTCAATCCAAATGTCATGTTGACTCCTGCTTTTAAATTACAGCCTTGATATTTCAACACATCATCCCCTGGCAAGGAGGAAATTGGAGAGCAGATTTTATTCTTCCCTCATCACCAGGCACACTGGGCTCAAATTGTTTATTAGATAGTTGACATCTTTGTATACATATAGGACTGTAGATCATATTTTGTGTTAAATCTGTGGTCTTCCTGTGGTTAAAGTATTGTAAATTGAAGGGTTCGTTATCTCAGTGCTCCTAGCTTTCACCACTAACCCCTTTTTCTTTATTTCTCTCTTGCTCCCTGTATTTTAAATTAAAGATGGTGAATACATCACAGAGGACCTTATCATAAATGAGAGATCCATGCTTCTTTTTGTAACTTATCCTTTTGCATGTTCTCTCAAGCGGAGCAGCAATGGGTAATCACTGAACTTTGCAAGTCAAATTGTTTATCTTCATTATTGTTGCTCAGAATAAGTTCATGCATATTTCACACATTTTTAGATTTTTAAAACAAATGGTGAATAATTCTACATAACAGGATATCACTAAATGTTAAACAATGGTTAAAACTTATTGTGCTTGATTCAGCACAATGTGAATTTAAAATGTTGTCATTCCCACATTAGGCAGCGAGAATCATCGCCAAGCTGGCTGCCTGGGGCCGCGATCTGATGGAGGGAAGCGATCTCAACTACTACTTTAATTGGATAAAAAGCCAGCTCAGTTCACAGGTACATGAATTTCATAATATGATATTTCATATTATTTCTAAAAAAGTAACAAATCTCAATGACAAAGTGTTTTGTGACTCGTTTCAGTGCGTTTATGTGAACAACTCACATTAAGTATTAATATGACTATCAATATGTTGTCATGTTGCAGTGCCTTCTCTCTAATAAAATGCATGTTCTGTCAGTTTTGTTTGTACGGTACATGCTGTGGTACAGTGCATTAGTAAAAAAATAAGGTGAAGTGATAGTTATTGCCTGATTCTTGCAGAACGGTGATACGAGACACCAAAAGCACAAGTTTATTTTTGAGCAGGTCAATCAATATTGCATGATAGGGCTGGGTTGGGCGATAAGGTTGTTTACTAATGTTTTTAATCCATGTCACGATATATGATACATATCTCGATATTTTGCACTAGCCTTGAATTAACACTTTGAATTATGCCAGTATGATGAGTCTCCATTAAAACATTATTGTTCATACTGCATTAGAAATATATTTTAAAAGACTGTTTTCCAGCAGGCGGCTTCTCGTGTGGCAGAGATTAAAACATAACTTCTGACTGATGACTGCTGACTTTCTCACATTACAAGATCCGCTACACGAATACAACTAACACAACATCTGCTGTAGCCACTTACTGATGACCAGCTCTGTTCCCTGTGTAGTATCTGGACTTTTTTTTATTAATAACAGTGAGGAGGAATAAATAGCAGTATTCTCACTTTGAATGGACTCTCAGAAAAGCTCATCGGGAAGCTAGCGGGGGTTACCATTAGCCACCACTACCGGAGATTTCTGTTGCTATATGCAGCAGTCTGCTGGGCGTATGACATTGCACTCTTGACAGAATGTGATGTACGTAACTAGGTGCTCTTGTTTTATTTCTCTGTGTGGAGATATGAGAAAGAGTGAGAAAAACGTCTAGTTCAATGCCTGCAACTAAAAGCAGCTGTATGACAATTGAATACTCGAATATTCATGATATAGTCATTTTCTATATCCCTCTGCAAGCTGCAATACATCGAGTATATATCCAAAACATCGCCCAACCCTAGTCAAGAGATCATGCTGATTTGGAAATTACGTTTGTTGTGCTCCATTGAGATTCATTCTCTTATGTAATTTAGTTTTAATAGAAACTGATTAATGTTTTGGTTTCTTCTTTTGAATCAAGACATGGGTTATTAATTTCTTATTGGAACACTAGCTTTGAGAGACAACTTCTTCATCATGTGGTATTAAATTGATCCCCTTTTCTTTTTCAAAGAGTCTAATTGTCTAATTTCTCTCGCTATTAATTTTCCCTTGATTAAATTTTATTGTTTTTGTTTATGGTGAGAAACCTTGAATGAGTTGATATAATGTGTTTATTCATATTGAATTTGAGCTGTGTTGTCAGACTTTTTGGGTGAAAGCTACCCTGTAGGTGTTGGCTTTGCCTTGGCAGACGTGTACACCAAAGAGTGGGTTGCTAAAACAGCTGAATATTGATATTCAGTTTCTCTTGTGCCTCATGTTACAGCCAGTTTCACTCACAGCATGATTTTATCGGTGTGTCTTGGTTTATCAAATGTTTTCATGAGAAACAGTTGCTTTTTGAAATCATATTTGATAATCGTTTCTCTTCTCAGCAGCCGATCAACAAATCAGTGATGATCCACTATGAGTGGTCAGGTTTACAGCATAGAATGTGTAGAACAACACCACTGTTGCTCAGCTTGAAGCAATGTCTTGTCAACCATTTTGCACCTGTTTCTTTTGTTTATCTCTTATTAGAACCTTCATGGTACAGGTCCAGAAACAGGCACAGGAGCAGGGACTATTTCTCCCAGTGAAGTGAGTATGAGTGGAGTGTGTCTCCGGTCAGCCTGGCGCTTCCAAAAAAACCCAAATGGCCGGGTTTGTGCAAACTGGCACCCGACAACTGTCACTGGACTTTCATGTCTTTTCTTTCCCCTCTTCTCTCTCCCATCCTGTTCTTGCACTGCAGTTTTTCATTAATAATTCCAGATTGCTGATGACCTGAATCTCTAAAAATGCAGACATCCAACAGAGAGTCTCTATTTTGACAGCATGGTGTTTGCTGCCACTGTTTGGTCTAACTGTACAAAATTGCATGCCATAAGCTACTTCTCCTTAATGCTGAAAGTGCATGACTACAGCTTTCCTGTACATTAGGATAATAAGGGAAAATTGGAACAGCATTTACGCAGCAGCATCATCCTACCATTTCTATATATGAGAACAGACTTTTCAAAACATAGTGTGCATATTCTGAGAAGTGTGCTCAGAAACCTATTGATGTAAGTGCTGTTTAATAACTGAACATCACCTTTTCCTCTGCATTTTCAACTAGGTAACCTCTACTTCTCCACTTCTGTCTTGACTGCTGCCTGCTCCTCTTGCTGGACATCTTTGCTTCTATACCACTATTTTTAATTAACATATTAATGTGATCTATTTTCTCCTCTCAGCTTCCCCCTCTCTAATCTCAATTTACATTATTCTGCTCAGGTGTGATGGGAGACTTTTCCCTGCTGTTGCTCTGTTTTGTACTGAAGTCCATGATCGAGCATGTGTTGATGTATTGTAACAATAAACTGCATGTGCACTCTTGTCAGGTTTGGTAGGTGATGGTAATGCAAGTTTTGGACTTGGTCTTCTTCCATGTGCTCTCTCTGCTAGTCAACTACTCCATGTTTCTAAACTGCACTAATAGTACTTGACCTTCTAACATTTTGCTTGCTCTCCTTATTAATCAGCTAAGGCTCATGTTCCTGTGTGAGTAAATGTTTGCCTCTGTCCTTTGCAGAGCTCTCAATATGTCCAGTGTGTGGCTGGTTGCCTTCAGCTGATGCTGAGGGTCAATGAGTATAGGTTTGCCTGGGTGGAGGCTGATGGAGTGAACTGGTGAGTAATAATTCCTTTGAAGGACCAGTGTATAGGATTTAATAGCATAAAGCAGAACAGCCTTGGCAAAAATAGAATCTAATATTTTTAAGTCTGTTTGTTTAAATAGTCCCATGAAAATAAGACTCCTTGTGCTATGTAGGGTGCGTGGCCATATTACATATCCATCTTTCGAACACTAGCTTTAGAGAGGGCCTTTCATATTTTATGCAAGTCTTGCAGCCTCTGTAGGTTCTTCTACACACTTGAAAGTGAGAATGACGGGAGGGGGCTATTCTGCAGTCTGCAATTTTACTGCTAGATGTCACTAAATCTTACACACTGATAAAAAAATATGATATGATGAATATCGTAATACTGAAGAATTTAGCCACTAAGCAATAAGACATGTTATTTGCTTTTCAGACATACCAAATGATTCAGTCTGTCTTCAATTGTTTTGGTGTATCAGTTGCTATGGTTTATGATATCCTTATTTTAGTTTATGGTAAGCATAATGATAAATTGCCAGCATGTATAGTATACTCTTAAAATAGTGTCTGACAGTTTTTGATATTTGCAGATATCAATTGTAAACTAAAGCTGTAATGTTACAGATGGACAGTTTGTAAGTATACAGGCTAACACCAACACAGCTATTATCATCATCACTTTAAACTGGAGGACCTCAAATCTGTAGCTAGCAAAATAAATTACACTTTATTCAAAAAGCTAATTACTGGTGGAATAATAGACAAGTATTCCTACTTGTGCTATCTCCGGGGAGGTGAAGCCTTTCACGTGCCGGAAGTAAATTAAATTCAATGTGTAAAGGATACTGGGAATCCAGTAAAATGACCTGACGCATACAGTACATCTCTTAGAGGCTTGATAATATCAATTACATTATAAACAGTGTGGCAGTTTTTTAAAAGATACAATTTAAGTGAATAAAAAATGCCTTCTATGTTTTCTATTCACTATGTATTTGAAAAATGTACGTAATGTTATAAATATTGACAAAGGATAGCACCAACAGAAGATGGAGCAGAGTGAAATGTGATGAGAGATATCACATATTTAATAACAATATTTAATATTTTGATTTCTAAAATGTCTTATACAACTTATTTATTATCCCAAATATTTT
The DNA here is from genome assembly GCA_024605255.1 of Rastrelliger kanagurta. Classification (NCBI taxonomy): domain Eukaryota; kingdom Metazoa; phylum Chordata; class Actinopteri; order Scombriformes; family Scombridae; genus Rastrelliger; species Rastrelliger kanagurta. The sequence continues at coordinate 5,005 of JANJYQ010059382.1, read as the reverse complement.
TCACTTTGTCCCAAACATTTTTCTTAATATGGATTACAACTGGTCTTGCTGCTTTATTTGGATCAGATAATTGCTGCACCTCTATGAGGTCTACATCTCTGTACACTTACCGGTTATTTCTGCAAATGCATGACACGCTGTCTAGTTGTAGTCATTAGTACTCAACTCTTCTGTTGTCTAAAGGCTGTCTGAACATTGTATTCTCAACCATCATCAGAGATAATTCATTGGCAACACACAGCTATGAACGCTCTTCTATTAGTAACCAGGTGGTAGATATATACTGTAACAGTCAAAAGTTTGGGCACATTTTCTAATTCAAGTCAATGGGAAGCTGTGTCCAAACTTTTGACTGGTTCTGTATGTGGGTTTTTTTGGGTTTTTTTTTTTTTACTTTTTTTCCCTCTTAATTCTAGTATAACAGCAGTCCTGAGCAACAAGTGTGGCTTCCAGCTCCAGTACCAGATGATCTTCTGTGTGTGGCTCCTGGCCTTCAGTCCTCAGCTCTGTGAGCAGTTGAGACGTTACAACGTGGTGCCAGCCCTGTCCGACATCCTCCAGGAGTCTGTCAAGGAGAAGGTCACTCGAATCATTCTAGCTGCCTTCCGGGTATGTGGAGAATTTCTCACTTGTTTTGTGCCTCTCTGAAATGCCACTTTTCACTGAAAATGTTTTTAGCACCATGGCTAAAATTCTGCCATATGTCTTCCTATTGATTTGTCTGAAGGTGTTTTGTTTTTTGGCTAAACTTCAAATCGTAATGTGTGTATGTCGTAATTTCATGACAGCACTTTTAAACAGATATAGGACAGTCACTGCAGTTCTTGTGCAGCACTTTGAATGTTTAATTAGGCTGTATAATTTATCACAAGGGCACAATGATATGACAACTCTTAAACAGCAGATGAGGCAGCCTATAAAATAACCAAGCACATAAAAAAATACACAAATACAATGTATCATTATACAGCCCCTTCAGGCTCTCTGCTGTGATGGCTCAAAACATATTTTGAATATTTAATGTAAATTTAAGGCTGTGTTCAAATCTGGCAACACCCCTCCCCTTCATTTGAAATGGAGCACTGCATTTACACTGCAACAAAAAAACCCAATACATTACTGGTGACTTACTTTGTAAAATGAACATTGGATTTGGCTGTTTTCCTCATGGTCAACACAACAAGTTGTAAAATTCTGCCTTTGAGTTTAACAAGCTGCTGTGGGGTGTCACGGCTTCTGATAAGTCCTTAAATGCATTAATCCGTATTACCAACTCGACTTACTGGATCGTATTTCATTGGCAGCCTAAGAGCTGTGTTCTGGATTTGCTCTATTGTTCTGTGTTTACTCGTAGTAATGAATTCCCTTACTATTCAAAGACTAAATTAGATGAAAGGGAAAGGCACCATTTATCTCCTAATGCTCAGGTGATTTGCAAGCAAGTTTGTGGAACTCAGTGTGATGAGGTCTTTCAAGTATTTGGAGAATTTAAGTTTGATTACAGAACAGGCATTACAATAACTTCATTGTGTAATGGTTTTGTGCAAATCAACTGATAAGTAGTGCATACAGCATTTATGTTTTCAATAGCTTGCAGTACCTGGCTACCCTTAGCTCACACCATATTAAATACATATAAAAATATTCATGTCAATTCATAGAATTGATTTGCAGAAGAAATATGAATTTTTAAATGAAAAGCTTCAGTAATCTTTGGGCTTTGTCCAACCCAGCAACAGCAGACAGCCTCAGCCACCTTACCCAGAACAGAAAAGTGCAGTAAATGGCATTGATTATATGACTGAAACATGAGTTGGAGCTCATGTAACACTGGAGGAAAGTTGGCTATTTTCAAATCCAGCTTGGAGAAAGGCATTTGAGTTGAATTGTACCTCTTCTTCCATCCATTTTGTTTAGAATTTCTTTTTTTTTACTGAAAGAAATTAGTCGGAGACCAAATTTCAGGTTATGTGATGTTATGTCAGCCTCAGTGGACTGCTTTGAATTCCCCAGAAAGCTCATTCATCACACCTCTCACACTAGCAGAGCTGTCAAGTTTGTGAATGCACTCATTAAATAAAGGGGTGCAGTTTTTAATTGGACACCAAAGTTTGTAGCTAAGCTTGACTGCTATATTGTAGCTAATTAAAAGCAATGGTGGGCAGTGAAGAGAGACTGAAATATCTTGATGTGATGTGGGTGTTCCCTGGAGCCATTTAACTTACCTTACAGTGTATCTGTCAAACAAAACACTGTTGCTCACCAACGAATGGAGAAGTGTTTTTGAGGTGTTTCTTTTTAAACCCAAGGGCTCCTGATTTTGCATCATGCGGGAAATGAAGAAATGAGGATTATCACATCCTAGAATTTTCCTTTTTTACACAATCGTTCTTGACAAACCTTTAAAACAGTGTTTTCCGTGTTGCTGTTTTTCCCAACTGTCCTAATTATGCAAACGATTCTGATGACCACATGGGAATACCTATGTGACTTGAATTATCCTGACCATCTGGAAGTCCTTGAACATTCCTCAGAGGCAGAGCTACTGTGTGTATGATGTGTTCGCCCTATTGTATTTACCACGATTTGACCTATTTTCTCTATTTTATGGGGGTGCTGTGAACCCATCACAGGTTCTTAATAGAAAAACTGCTTTGTAAATACTTGTACTTAGGTGTAGTAGTGCCCTGAATGGTCAGCTGAATGGTCAGCAGAATTTCTCTCTATTATGACCCAAGACTGAGAGTCTGGAGGTTTGTTCAAACACCTTGCTTCAAAATATATTTTAAGATACTTGAGCACAGTGTTCTTGTTAAAGTGCAGCCACATTCACCCTCTTCACAATTCACAGCACCATAAACTGGATCCTGGTTTAAGAATTGTACTCTTAATTATATTCTGCACTGTGGAAGAAATGTACTACTTTAATAATGGTATTTGAGTAAATTCTCAATTAAACTGTTGTGAGTAAAATAACAAGACAAAGTAAGTACATCACCACATTAATTTAAATGTCATTTAAAAATCTAGTAATCCGAACCAGGCTAGCGCCCACCACACAGTCAGGGAACACTCCATAGACTTTGGTTTTCTCTGGCTCAAAACTGTGCAGAACAATCAGCAAACAGAGGGAGGGCTCAACGCTATGACGTTGAACTCAAGCGCCCTGTTTTGCCCAGCACTCACAAAGCTTAGGATGGAGAGACAGACATTACCGAAGTGATACATTATATGTTGTCATTGTTTCCCCAAATTGAAGCATTAAAGCCTGAGCAAGAAGAATGAGCAAGAAATTTTATCGAGGGGAAAGACGTAGGCTTACTCCCAATCGGCTCAATTTAACATACTTAACAACGAAGCAGTAGCCATTGGTCGAAGCTGAAAATATCCCGTCCACTGCGATGCAAACGTTTCGCAATGGGGAGTGGCTAGACGCTTCCCACATAGTGAAACAATGTGGAAGCAGATGGATAACCAGGCTATAACAATCCTATATAGAGCATACCTGTTAGCCCCTTATGTGCAATATTATGCAAACTGTTATAGCTAGCCCAGTATAAATGGTATGGCTTAATCTCTGATGACTGACAAACTTTCATCATCTTACTGTATTTCTTCATATGACTTTATTATCTGTTTGATTATAATATTCAAAGTGAAATGGGAACATTCAGTGTATATATATCACTTATTCACCTACAATTTTTTTGTTATCAATTACCCTGCTGATTATTTTCTATTCACACTGCTGTTCTGGGCTTACAGAACCTTCTGGAGAAATCTGCTGAGAGGGAGACTCGTCAGGAGTACGCTCTGGCCATGATTCAATGCAAGGTGCTGAAGCAGCTGGAGAACCTGGAGCAGCAGAAGTACGACGACGAGGACATCACTGAGGATATCAAGTTCCTGCTGGAGAGGCTGGGAGAGAGTGTGCAGGATCTGAGGTACCCAGTGGGTTATTAGTGGACTATTTCATGAATAATATGAAATTCCTTATAGTTGAGTAAACAAGTTATTTTGAGTGAAAAGCAGAAAACAGTCTAATGACTACAAGACTTCGGTAAACTGTATGTACAAGTACAACACCAAAATGAGCACAGTGATTCACATGAAAGGGGCATAGTTTACCAAAGACACAATTGTGTTGATTTTTTTAAATACTGTATTAATTTCACGTGTGGATGACCTCTAGATATTGTCTGTACAGTATTTGAAATGTGTTCTACTTGACCATATACTACACCACTTGAATCAGTTCTCTTATACCAAGATTTGTTAAGAGATTTTAGCATTGTTTTATATTCTTTCTTTCTGTTTTCCCCTCAACAGCTCATTTGATGAGTACAGCTCTGAGCTCAAGTCTGGCCGCCTGGAGTGGAGCCCTGTGCACAAGTCTGAAAAGTTCTGGCGTGAGAACGCTGTCCGTCTGAACGAGAAGAACTATGAGCTCCTCAAGTAAGATGACGCAAATACTGTAGCAAGGCATTTTATTTTCACTTTGGCACTTGAAAACTTGATTCTAACCTTGATACTTAAACAGTGCTGTACAGTTTGCACTCATACACAAGGATGTTCTTTATTATAGATAACATTTGTCCCTCTTGAATGTGCGTTATAAATTTAATAAGTTAATTTGATCTGAAATTGTGTTGGTGTATTCTGAATTTGAATGTGATAGCTTGAAAATGAGAAACTCCTGCACGCTGTCCCTCTTACTGCTGCATTTATCAAATCACAACACCTCTGTCTGTCTGGCCTTTTATCAGGTGTATCAGGGGTATACAATGTTCTCAAATGGCATCTTCCTCCAACACAAGTGTC
>JANJYQ010059253.1:3720-17127 GCA_024605255.1 Rastrelliger kanagurta | reverse complement strand
GCTCAATATATAGATATATTCTTTTCTTAAGAAAAATAATTCAACTGTATCGAAAGTTACAAGTTCACAGTCACTTTGGTAAAACACTTCATTACTTGGAAATCAACCAGTCAATCTGTTATCGATTGAAACGAAAATGAAGTACATAAATTATATTTGCTATTTAAATAAAATACATAATTTCCATGATGATGTAAAAACTGGAATGGCACATTAAGTGTCATATGAAACATTTACAAAACATTAATAAAATTTCCCTGATAAATCAAAGTGCATATAGACGCAGTGCACGTAGTCCATCTGAATGTTTCTTCAACGTTAGCCAAACGTTAGCCAGCCCCACGCAGCAGGCCAGTGAAGCCACAAAACAGTTACCCATAGTATAGAATATTATAGAAGAAGATAACAGTCATGAACATTATTAAATACAGTCAACACCAATGTTATATACAGTATCGCACTGCTAGGTCTGGCTTGGTCTCATACAGTCCAACTCCAGCAGAAGGAAACCTTGGATAGCTCGCTACATAGTCACAACAGAAATATGTGATCACAATACAATGACAAGTCTGAAGTGTTTTTTTTTCTAGATGCCGTATGTGTCGATACCCTAGGCCCTTTGTAAACCCTTCCCAGTAGTCGGACATTGGTCCAACATCACCTTGGTAGGTTTGATGGTTGGCGGGTGTGAGTTTGTTAAGTTGGTTTGAAGCTGCCTCTATTCCGAGTGAAACATTGAATGAGTAAAGCCATCTCTTTCACAGATAAATGCCATTACATTCAATCCAAGATAAGGCATTGTTCATGTGGTTAATGTTCATTAAAATAAAATGAGATCATTGGACGCTCTCAAATCAAGGTTTATGAGGTATTTCTGTATCTGATCGCAATGTGAAAAAGCCCAAATGATGAAGCACCCTTACGCACACATACACACACACATATACACAGCAAACATGCATGGAAACATACACATACATATACACAAGTATTACTCATACACTCATTCATTTACACTCATCTGAGCTTACACGCAAGACAGACATGACCCCCCAAAACACACACACACACACACACACACACACACACACACACACACACACACACACAGATGGATGAACATGCTTACACACATACATACACACAAGTGATGGATGCAAATGTGCATGACAGAACGTGATCCTATGCTTAAAAGAAAACAAGAAGCGACAGTAAACCACTGATCCATCTGAGAGAATGGAGAGGCAACTAACTGACCAAGTCCTGCATAATATAGGTCTAACCCCTTTCCCCCCAAACACTTTACCTTTATTAAATATTCATCTGTATTCATGTAAAATCAATAAAAAAATACACATAACAGTCAAGGATCTAAGCGATCAATAGCAGTCCAAAGGTTTTAGGCAAATAAGCTACAGCTTATTCATGGTAAAACATTATTAATATTATTGTTACTCATATAGATTTAGATTTATAGGTATATATAAATACAAATATATTTATAGATGTATTTGTTTAAAGTCTGCAAGCACAAATAAGCTGCATTTATTGAACTTTAGTATAACAGTCAAAGAGAGGATGGCTGATGATGAGGTGAAATGGGAAGCAACCTCAAGTGGTCAGACTACCCTGTTTTTTTTTTTTTTATTAACTTTTACTTCAAGATTCTTCACCTCACAGTTCCCTCCCCCCAAAAATCAAAAGGTTTACTGATGTCACTTCCTGGCCCTGTGCTGAGTTCCTGTCAATCTGAGAATGGAACGTAGAATGAGACACCATTCTCATCCCCGAATGGAACCAAGATGTCAGATGAGCACTTTAGCAAAGATGTCCTCATTGTGACAAGATCACATTCACAATAAAGCTTTCATATTTTTTATAACTTTTTTTCTATATAGATATTTATATGCCTTTTCTGTTTATTTCACACCTGTTTCTCCCCTCAATGACAGTGCGCTACAAAAAGAAAAAAGCGCAGCTGCATCTCAGGAGTGGTAACCCATGAAAACACGCAGCTAGCTCGCGCAAAAAACGGCTGCCACATGCAGAGGGAGTTCCTCACACATGAACGACTCTTTGACACGTCTCAGGAGGTGCCAATTAAAAGACCTGTTCACCTTGCCACTTCGAATCCTTTTCACATCATATTTTTTGTTGATCTTTTGAGTTTTCGACTGGCCAGCGGTTACAACACAATGCTCCACAAAGGAGAGAGAGAGATAGAGAGAGAGAGACAGAGCAAGAGAGAACCAACTAGCACACACAGGAGCCAGAGACCTCCCCCAGTCAGAGCCGTCTCAGACACAGAGAGAGAGAGACAACATCCCCCCCAAAAGAGAAGCAAAAGCTTTGCCGCTCGCTCACGGGCGTGGGCACAGGCACAGGGCGAGGGGAGGGGCGGGTCAGGGGGCCAGCTGGGGCCGACCCTGCAAAGACAGGAGGACAGAGACGGGCAGGGCCCAGCAGAGGACAGACATGCAGCTGCTGCTGCTGCTGTGGAGGCCAGGCTGGGAACTATAGAGGAAGGGTTTACGTGAGGAGATCTGTGGGAAGTTGGGGTTGGGGCGTGACAGCCACTGGATCAGCATGTTGCCATTCTTGTTGAGGTCTGACGAGCCCTCTGCAAGAACAAGCAAGAAAGAACAAGATTATGGAGAAGGTTAGGTCATCTTATTTGTCACTTGTCACTTGTCTATATATACATATACACACACACACAAATGTGCACCACTCTCACATGCTTAACACTCACTGGGACATGGATCCATCCTACAGACTCTGATGGTTTCAGGCTTACTGTCCAAACACAGGCCGATGGTGTTATCCCTGGTGTGGCACAAAGCTTGCCTCTGCTGAGTCCCATTACCACATGTCACTGAGCACTGGGGATATGAAGGCACACATACCAACAAATCAAAACATTACTATTGAACATTGATTTGATTTTCTACGAAGCTTGTTAAATCTGCCAAGAATACAGTTTGGAGTCTTGTGGTATTTATAAACACTGAATGTCTAATCCAAACAGCAGCTGTTGGGCATCAATCCAAAAATATCACTATGGGTATTTTCCTCTAAAAAATTGGTAGGACATTTTACTATTCAGTTTCATCCATGTACAGCCTGCATTCATTACCTGTGACCACAGTCCGACTTTCCACTGGGTGGGGCAGGGGTGCCGGTTGCAGGACCTGCGGGCCTCTGGTCGGTCATCATTGCAGTGTTTATTGTGGATGGTGCGTGTGGTGTTGTCATCTGAAGGCTGGACACAACTGACCACGCGAATTTGCATCCCTGTCTTTCCACACGGTTTGCTGCAGTTCTGCCACTCCCCTGTCACCCAACTGGAGAGAAAGACGAGTATGAAGGTCATTCAAAGTGTCAAAACACTGAAGTTAAGAACTACAAAGGACAAGGAGTCAGCTGAAAGTGGAAAAAGCATAAAAATGTTCTAACTCACAATTTAGTTAGAACTCCCTAGTTTATGTTTTTACATGTTGTAACTAACACTAATGCATCAATCACTGTTTCTTGAATAAACAGGATAATACAATGCATACATGGGTGGAGGGCAGGGCTTCTGGTTGCAGTCTCTCGTGTCTCCTCTATTTTTCACGTTGGACTTGTTACAAAAGCTCTTGTGCACCATCTTACTGTCTACTTTTCTTCTGCAGCCGAATCGCAAGTACTGTTTCCCTATAGTAGGGGTTAATGGAAGAAGAAAGAGACAAATGTAAGCATGAAGACAGACACGCAAATATGCCACAACAGCTCTAATGTAAAAGAAGCAGAAATAGTTTTTTTGCTTTTATACCTCCACCGCAGGGCTTGGAGCAGTAGGACCATCTCTTTGGGGCCCATTTGTAGGCACTGTCCTCTACCAGCATGTTGTTCTGAATGGCAGAGTCACTGTCCATGTTCATCTTATCCATCATATACTTATAGGACAAATTCACATCTTCATCTCCATGTAATTTTACCTATGGACCAAAACAGACAGAAATTCATTACAATACTATATGTATATGTGTCTGAGTCACAAATGGCTGCAATTTTAACTGGGCCATGTGGCAAATCCTTATGCATACAACTTAAAGCTCATAATTTAAAGATGCAGTGCGTGATTTAGTAACATCTAGCAGTGAGATTGCAGATTGCAACCAAATGTATATCTGTGTCAGCTTTCAAGTGCCAAGTGTGGAGGAAAATGTATGGTGGCCTCAAACACATGAAGCCCTCTGTAGAGGACCTTATGTCCTAAAGAACTCATTCTAATGTTACAATTCTGGTGACCCTAAACTAATGAAAACACACACAATATTATATTCCATTTCTGCCAAATGCCATAGTCTTCGACACACTGCACCTTTAATGTAAGGGTAATTTTGATATTATAGTACACAAGAAATGCTTGTGCATAATCACATACTATCCTACATGCACTGATTTTAGTGTGTACCATGATCAGGATGCCATGTCTGAGAGGGCCGGTAGTCTGAAGAGTTTCCATGTCATTGTCGTTCACATATTCCCACTCTATCCCTTTTTCTATGACCGAGCGGGATTCTGGATATTCATTTTCTCCATTTATAAAGAACAGTCCTGACGCCACATTCTTCACAGCTGTAGATGGGTGAGAAATGTACATTGATTATACTTGTATGACACATATGTATACAATGATATAGACATACACACTTTCAAAAGGAAAACAATGTATACTTGTCAAATACCTAAAGTATGTAATGTTGCTTTCCCTTCTTGGATCAGTAAGTGTCTTGCCCCTCTGGGAACTTCAAGAACTTTGAGGAAACCTGGAATTAAATGCACATCTGGTTTATGACTTCAACATTGTCAAAAGTTAATTTCACAGTTTCCTGATACAGAGCATCAGCTAATCCAGTATCCAGTATCCCCACTCATTTTAGTCACAGAAGTCTCAAGTATTTTCATCTAGAATAAACTTCTGATTCTGGGAATTTCAGTGCAGTAATATAGGCCTTTCCCAGTGTCAAAAGTTAGATAATATAAACATTAGCTCATAGAGTGAGGTTTTGTCATAACATCTTGGCAATGCTGGACTCACATGGAAACATGTCAACTCAAATTTCATAACAGTGTTACAAATTTTCCTCTAGAGGGAGACATTTAGCTGGATATTACTAAATGCAGGGGAAAATTGGTCCAGATTATAACACTGGCCAGATATTTATCTTGTACTTGACAGACAGCTGCTATACTATTATAACCAAATCAGGTCTGTCCTAGATGTAGATAAGGTCCAGCTATGGTGAGGGTGCAGCCATAAACTGTAAAAAAAAAAAAGCTGTACCTTGTTTCTTGGCAGTGCGTGTGATGGTGTCTTTGAAGGTTTTGCAGTTGGAGTTGTCTCCCCCACACACTCCACACTTGTCCTCTTGCTTTGAGGAGCCCACCACACCGTCACAGCCCATTTTCTGTTTATGAGGAAATGCAGAGTTTAATGGCACATCAACGTATAACACATGTAGCTCTCTTGCTCAAAGAACATCAATGTCTCTCACCTCACACTCCCCACGGACACACACACTGTACGGGTCCTTGTATGAGCAACGTGTGCCATCCAGAAACATTCTTTGCATGAAGACCACGTCTCGTGTCTCTTTGGATTGGCAATGCAGCTGGCAGCGTTTGTTAGCTGAAGATAAAACAAAACACACTCAATTATTGCCAAAATTACACGTTTGCAATCCATTTGAATGATTTCATCTTTACAAGCAACATGTGATTATTTTTCATGTTCTGAATGAACTCCGTATGAGTCAGCGTGACGCCGTGTTTCATTGTGTCTGTGTGACTCATACTACAACTACATGAGCCTCCAGAGACAAAACCTGGCAGTTCATCCCAGTGAAGATCAGCACGCCTACTTCATCACGTTTATCACACATGGACCTCATCCAAAGACCTTTTCTTACGGTGCTTTGACACTGAGAAGAAGGTGGCAGACATGCTACTGTAGAATTACAATACTGCATGTGGAGAAAACTCTTTTGTTATGTTGAATTGAGAATGCACTGAAATAGTATCTGATTTGTCTGAGGGCCCATGCTGTGTGCAAATATTATGGCATTTGATTATATTTTATCATATGTATATTTAGTGAGTATAAGTGTAATTGTGAATCGCAGTGTAGGTAAGTTTATAAATATTATTAAGATAATCATAAATTGATATCTCCAGAGTATGCCTATGTTAAACGTTCTTCAATTCAAGTAGTCATACAAACATCTTCTGTCACTGAAGCATGAGAAATGCACTAGACATTTTAAAAACATGTTTAAAATGTTTTCTGTAATTATCTACTGAAATAAAGTTAAAATAAAGTTTAGTGTGTCTTGTCTTATGGACTATTCATACGCAGACTTGTAAAAAGACTTTCCTTTTTACATTTTCTGGTTGCTAAGGCTTAAACGTCTTTTTATATACACTAATTGATAAATCTAAGAATATAATATAATATATTAAGTATATTTGTAAGTCTGTATTTATAGTTTCCAGTCAGATATACTGCACTGTGTATTACAGTAGCTGCCTGTTTGTGGTCAGTTGCATTTTCTGTTCAAGAGTTTGACAAGCAGTTAAATGCACAGCATAGAAAAATACATAATTAACTTAAGTTAAGGTGTTAATTAAGAGGTCCAACACCTGCTGAGACCCACCATACTTTACACACTGCTCTACAAGGAGAGATGGGAGAAAAAATATCACATGTAAGAACAGGTAGTTCTGGGCTTTAGATGCAAAGTGACAGATCACAAGATTGGATAGATACTCTAACCAGCTGGTTGAACAGCTGCACACACAGAACAACCTGACATTTAATGTTTCTTTGTGTAGAAAATTTTACGGTATATTTGTTGTCTTGGAAAAAGACAAATAGAGAAGAGAAGCAAAAGCAACTGTGTCTCAAACGTCTCTAAACAAATACTATGATTTCACACTTGCAGCAGACACTCTTTTTCTCTCCTTGTACTATCTGCAACTTAGGAGATGACAGACCACGAATGGAATTCAATTTCACCTCCCTATGTACTTTTCTTTTTTTCTCACACACAAACATGCACATCTGTTCTCACATACTCACATACACACGGAAAAGTAATTTGAGACTGAGAAAGGCTTGCTGAAAAATATGGCATTTAGAAATGATAGGAACTGAGAAAAACAATTTAGCAAGGCCCCTCTTAGTGGAGTGTATGTAGTGTGACCTCCGATTAGATATGGAGACAGCTCAGCATTTTTCTCCAGGGCTGCCCTTTAGCTGGATGATAATTTAATACCTACAGTATCAGGAAAGCAGTGACACCTCCACTTAGAGACAAGGTGGTACTGACAACCTCATAGACACACACACACGCACGCACGCACGCACGCACGCACGCATGCACGCACACACACACACACACATACACACACACACACACACACACAGACACACACACACACACACTTTTCAATAATGTGGAAAGGGTTTTCAATATTACGTGGAGAACTTTAGGATGAGATTCCATTGTAAATTTGTAAACACACACCAATAGTTTGTCCATATGCACCAACTGATAGAAGCTACTGGGAAAGAAAAAAAGTAGAGTTTCTGAGGTTCATATGACATCACAGAATGGGTGGAGGGAGCAAAGATACCAAGTTCAAAGAAGATTGTTTTTAAAGAGATTTTCAAAGACATGGAGTGCTTTTATGGCAGGGCGTAGTTGCACCTCAAATCTGCACTCACACTCTGCAGGACAGCCAGATGCCAATGACCATAACAGAGCACAACCTATTTATAAAAGCCTCTAAAACCTAACCACACTCAAGAATTATGTGTTTGCTTCCTGCTTTTGGCCCTGATTTATATTTACAACTTCCACAATGTATCATCACTGAGAGTCATGTTAAGGCTGGTATCTCTTCTCCGATAGCCTCTTTTTGTGTCCATCTATAGACCAAATGACTTCATCCACCTTTCTATCTACTGGTGTATACTCACCGTCTGGATGTTCATAAGGCAGCCAGTGGTGCTTGTTGCCGTGGAGTTCATAGCGAGAGTCCAAAGCATGACATTGCTCCTCTCTTGGATCACTGTAGATATCCTCACACTTGTTGGTGTTGCACATCTGGAACTGGTAAATTGCCCCCACACAGGGGCGGCCTCCATTGGCTGGCCTGGGAGGGAAGCAGAGCAAAAGACACGACTATTTTCATCTGTTTAAATGCAAGTTGTATTTCATCTACTCATATTTAAAATCATGGGCTAGAAATGACACAAATGATCATGATCTATCATTATGGAACAAGTTTGCTCTGTGCAACTATCACTATCAAGTGCAACAAATTACAATAATTCATATCAAGAAAAGTTAGAGTCTTGGATTTGGCATAATTAAACACATACTGAAAACTTGAAAATACACTAATACATACTCTGAAACATGGTTTCATACCTAGGATTGTCACAGTCGCGTGTGCGAAACTGCACACCCCCACCACAGGTGCGGGAGCACTGGCCAAACTCACTCCATGAACCCCAGTTTCCATCTTGCTTGATGATGTCAGGGGTCAGCCAGATACAGTGACCTTTAAAGCAATGCTGCAGTAGACCAACAATACAACAGAAGGTTGCTCTTTGCATAGTGACATTAAGTATTTCATTAATTTTATGATGACAGGTTTAACAGAAATGTAATTTATATGTGCAACTACTGTAGAGAAAAACAAGTATGATAGTGTTTGAATACCTTCCCATTCCCACACATGGTTCCATCAATGGGTGGTCCTTTCTTGGTCTTGCAGAAGAAGGGATTGTCTGGGTGGCTACACCACAGTTGCTTACATGGGTCAAATGTACGATACTGCAGGGCACAAAAAGAAACTCCTTAAAATTAAAAGCTACAACATACAGCATGCACACTGGGCAACAGACTGGCCCACAATAATACAATTCAACAGCTGGAATGATACCAAACATTGATAATAGGAAATAAAAAGAGAGATGAAAAGAGAAATATCACAACAATAACCACAACAGTATTATACCCAACAATAACAACAAAAAACCCCGACTGTGTCACTTCACTGTACACTACGCTCCACTGAGAAACACACAGCCATTCATGCAAACTAAACCAAAGGATGAAAGAGAGGCAAAACTCTCTGAATGAGACAGCCCATGGTTTAATTAGGACACAAGGGAGGGCAGAGGGCAAAAGGTTAAAAGGCCAAAAGATGAGATCTCAGTGACCTCTAACATGGCCCTAGACACAGATCAAGGACCAAATTCTCCTCCTTGTCTGATATAAACCATTGATGAAGATACCACCAAACTGACCTGCAGTCCAGTGTCTGAGGGACCGTGCCCTCCTCCCTCCTTTTCACAGACTTCCTTACCACCATGACCCCACTGGACCTTTGCAGGTCAGAGGGCGAGTAACAATCAATGACTAAACTGTGGTAGGTAATCACCAATGACATCAGACTGGAGGATCCTAAAAGCTGAGGTGAAACATGGGAAAACAGCCTCTGTTCTGGCTCAGCCCTTTCCCCAAGGATGGGAAAGAGATCTAGCCAACCTTTTCCACTCGTTTATAGTCATGAGTGTGCCAATACAATATGGCTCTTCCTGCCAGCGCTGCAGTGATTTAACACAGATTTGCAGGAAAATAGTTGGTTTATGGTACGGTTCAACTGTTGAACTGCACTAGTGACAAGTGAACTAGTACAGTCACAGTGTTTTTAGGCATTTCACAGCAACTTTCTCTAAAAATGTGAGCGTTTTAGAATCCTGCAGGCTAACGTCCAAAATATGACGATGGGTGGAACAGAGAAACAAAGTACAGTAAAAAAGAAATGTAAGGAGCAACATTACAAACAATTACAACTTCAGAGGACAAATAGAAAAAAGAAAATCAGAGAAAACAAATGACGGGCCACATGTCTTCTGGGAGGTATGGTTACCTTACCTGCGTTCCTGATTGGCCCGCCTTTTGTAGCTGAGGGGAATGGGTTTGACAAGAGAATAGAGGGTAATCTAGCAATATGTGCAAAGCTCCTGAACAAGCCCTTTTTGTCAATCAAGCAAATGTTTCCCAAAAGCGTGCCACAGTGGCTTCACAGTCATAAGAGCGGGTGAGGGTGACAGGGGGAGGATAAGATGCCTGCCAAGATGCTGCAGCTGGGTGAAGCTCATCTACTGTGTGATGTTTTGTGTTTACAAAAGCACTGTTTGTAACTGCTTCATGTAAAGGCACTGTGGTACCATGGTAAGTGCTAAGTGTTAAAATAAATTATGTATCATTAATTACAATTAACATTAATAACAGAAAAAAATAAATAGCTATCAAAACCAATTACCTGCTTTTAAGCAAGATGTCAATCCCACCATTGGCAAGGAGAGGAAAGCAGAGGACATCAGAAGAACGTGAACAGCTGTGTATGTGGGACTCTCATTTCATTACAGCGTAGTTCAGAGATAGATTTCAATTCACTAAAGTTCCCAATATCTGTATCTATCGGTCCTCAATAATGAAAACAATGCTTGTTTAAAAAAAAGCCATCAGCTTGAACTGACTGAATTCAAAGTGAGTTTACCCCCACTCCAAGATAATACTAAGTGAAAAAATGGTTGTAGCAGAAGATGGAAGAGGTTACGTTATGTCTTTTACAATGTTAGTAAGTGTAAGTATAATCTAGCTATGTTAGTAGTAGTGACTGTTAGACTAAGGGGATCTCTTACCGCAGTGCACATTGTGTAGCCCACACCGAAGTCAAAGCGACACTGTTCATTCATGGAGTAGTGCAAACCAGGAAGCTGAGGCAATGACGGCCAATTGTGGTCAAAGGGGTCATCACGCAGACAGTCATAGGAACTGTGAGAGGAGTGAAAAGAGGCTGCAGTAAAATTTCATTTCCCTTGCATATTTATTCATATCGTTAACTTAAAGTCTGAGTTTTCCACTGTTTCATATGTGATGGATTACGTGAGGAGGATCAACATCCCTTCAGAGACCGCCAACTGGCTGAAAAGTCATTAAAATGGGCTTTATGAAAGGTTTTATAGTCCATTGGCCCAAAATATGGGCTGAAAACAATCCAATTTTGGCAGTGAGACTTGGATTTGTAATATTTTCAAGATAATAATATTTAACTCTAAAGACAATAAATATTTGCACAAAATATTAACTAGACACAAATTCCTTGTAAAATATTGATGTCAGTATTAACTTTTAAAAACCAACATAATCAAATCCTAGTCTGAGCAATTGGTGCTGTGTGTGTGTTTGTGTCTCACTGAAGGTAGCGTCCCAGCTCTTGCATGCTACATCTGGACCAGTGAAAGCGGTGGAAGGCAGCCTGAACCAGTGGAGCCATGATGCTGCCCATGTGCACCTCATCCCCACAGCGGTTCCCCTGGCCATCGTGCTCCATACCCAGCCTGTGGCAAAAGAGGAGAAAAAAAAAACAACATGTGGGAGGAGAAGAAGAACAAAAAACAATGCAGGGCAAGTCTCATATCAAATATTGGATGAGGTGACTGATGGACCAAATCTGTAATAAAACAATAATGGCCTTTAAGAGACTGCTTTGTTGTCTTTAGCTGTGCCATGAGAGTAGCAGGCTGAAGACATGATCATGGCAATGCACTTACACGTGTCCTGTCTCATGTGCCACTACAAAGGCAGAAGAGAAACCGTCCTCATGGTTCAAAGTGCAGCTCCTCACTGGATGGCACATGCCTGTCACTGGAGCATAACCTAAGCAACCAGAAAGAGATATACATATAATAACTTATATACATGCAAATTTCTAAAGGAATGGGGAGAAGAGAATCTCATGTTGCCCACCCTTATCTCAAAATGAGAAAGTAACTTAACCACTGATGGCATGCTATTTACAATATGATAAAATATTCATAATTAGGATTATGATTACTCTTCATATTTTTACAAATATCAGTCAAAACACCATAACAATGAATGACATGAATGCAACATGACATGAATGCTTGCTCACTTCTCACCATAAATCTGTGACAATCTAAAGATACACACACACATATTAGTTTGTTGCACACATACAAGTGCAAATGTGTGTGTCTTTGTGTGTCTAATCCTAACCCTAAACCGTCATCTTCCACCCCTACATATGCCAATCTCCAACTCCCTGTGTGCTTGTCTGTCCTGTACTGCCTTTAATTGTAGAACTGTGGCTGGCCATGCTCTGTCTATTGATTTTCTGCTGCTGAAGGCTGAGCCCAAGGGCAGCTGAAGGGCTTCTGGATAGCTAGGCCACTGCCTTTAGAGGCCTTTCCCCTGGGCCTGCCTGTTAGCCTGCACTCTGCTGCACAAAAAAACCACCAACCACCAAACCCACAGTGCACTATGCAGCTATATGAGGCAAAGGAAGGAAGAGAGGTGTTTTCTACATGTTCTTTTTTGGGTTCTAAAGAGGGTGGGAACACAGTTTTGGATGATATACTAGGTATTAGGAAGGCATCTGAAAGCGTATGTGTCCTTCTTTACCTTGCATGCCTGTTGGGCCAAATTCCTGTCGTGTGAGGAAGATGGCGTGGTCGTGGTACTCAGCATCCCCTGTGTCTNTTTTCAATCAGACTCGTGGACTGGAAACAGAAAGAGAGACAATAAACAGGAAGAAAGCGAAAAAATGAATTACAAAGCAAAACCCCAAGAGACGGTGTACTAAAATGGTTTTCTTAAATTCAATTCTTGTACAACATTTCATTCAACCCTGTAGGGGGCAGTGTCACAATGTTATATATTGTCAGCACATACCGCAAATTGCTGAGGTGTACAGCACAGAAAGATGCACACACTGATTCAGAGTATGTTCACACAGTAAAATCATCCTGTAATCTTGATGATTTCAATAATGGACATGAAATAGAACATGATGGCTGCCTATTAATCAGCTATGCATTAATTGTCAAAAACATGTTGAATTACAGAATATTTACTTATGATTAAATTGATAATACCGGCACCCACACAAATGCCCACATGCCAGCAATTCCTTCCATTCACTGTCACCTCTCATGCTCTTCCTCATAAGGATCTCATTAGGATTTTCTCCCCTTCCCTTCCTTGCTGCCATACAAATCTTTCAATCTCACTGTCTTTTCGTCATGCCTTCTACATTTCACTTGCTTTTTTCACACATGTACAATGCACAGTTGAACCAAAAGTGTGTGTAGTGTGAGTGTGCTGCAACAAAGACATATGGCCTGCCTCTGCACACATGACGAAGTGTGAAGTCTTCACAANNNNGTGTGTGTGTGTGTGTGTGTGTGTGTGTGTGTGTATTTTTGTGCATTATCATGTTCATTGGGTTCTTCTGTGTGTGTTTTTATGATGT
>JANJYQ010059221.1:2715-14471 GCA_024605255.1 Rastrelliger kanagurta | reverse complement strand
TCGATCCATCTGTAATTCAGTAATTACAGACCAATCGCCAGTCTTTGCTTTCTAAGCAAAATACTTGGAAAAAGTTGCATATAAGCAACTGAAAGAATATCTTTCAGTGTACAGANNCTCTGATAACAACACTGACTCAGATAATTTATGTTTTAGTATCGCTCACTGCTGCTTTTGACAATGTTGATCATGGCATTTTAATTCAGTGGCATTTGATTCAGTTGGCTTAGCAGGTCCTGTTCCTAACCGGTTTTCATTCTACTTTGAAGGATAAGAGTGTTTAAACTTTGTCTGGGCTTCCACAAGGGTCTGTCCTTGGGCCACTGCCTTTTAATTTATACATGTTCCTGCTTGGTAACATAAAGAATCATAATATAACATATCTAACCATTTTATATGCTGATGACACATGATTGTACATTATACTTTCCTCTGGTGATCCCACTCCTCTTAACAAACTAATGGATTGTATTGATAATATTAGTTACTGAATGTCCAGAAACTTCTTAAAGCTGAAAACAGACAAGAAAATCAGCATAGTCAATCCTAAAATTCAGAGACTGGTAGTTAATCACACTTGGCATTGCTGTCTTTGGCATACAAGTGAGGCCTTGGCATTATTTTGGATACTGATCTCAATTTTAAAAATCGCCAATATCACCAGAACAGGGTTTTGTCACTTAAAAACTATTCATGTCTCAAATTGACTCTGAGAACCTGGTTCATACATTCATCTCAAGCAGGGTTAGACTACTGTAATGCTTCTATTTGCTGAATTATCTAAACAGTCAGTAGGATGGCTCCAGCTCATTCACAACACAATCTTTACAAGTACACAAATATTTGAGCATAACTCTGGTACTTCATTGGCTTCCGGTACAATACAGAATCACCTTCAAACATTTTACACTGTATTGATGTTTTAGGGGTTGTAATTGCTGTCTGGCATGTTTATGTTTTTCTCAAAGTCATGTTTTTATATTGTTTGGATTACCTGTTTTCTCATGTTCANCATTTTACACTGTATTGATGTTTTAGGGGTTGTAATTGCTGTCTGGCATGTTTATGTTTTTCTTAAAGTCATGTTTTTATATTGTTTGGATTACCNNNNAATTGCTCCTGCTCTAGGTGTGGTTGAGGGAGACCTGGCGGCGATAGAAGCCTACAAGTCGTCCGGTGGTGACATCGCCAGGCAGCTCACGGCAGATGAGGTACAGCTTCTCAGCCGGTCATCAGCATTTGATGTAGGCTTTACGCTGGTTCATCTGGCCATCCGCTTCCAGAGGCAGGACATGCTAGCCATTCTGCTCACAGAGGTTAGTATGCTTGTAGGTTTGTCTTCAACGTCCTTTCAACACACCCACATTTACTTGGGCTTTGCTCTGTGAAGTCTTGTATGAATATTAATTTTATAAGACAAGTATAGGTAATTGCTGGTGATTTTCTGACTTACTTTATAGAAACGCATCATTGAGCTTGAGAAAGTTGAAAGCCATTAATAGTGAAACTGTCAAATTGGTCATTAGATAGGGAAGTCAGAAGTGCTCACACAATTCGAATACTATTCTATATTCTTTTCTCCTCTACCACGCCAGTCTATAATTGTTCTGCGCCATAGTAGGACGATAGCAGATGCCTGTAATGCCTATAATTACAGTGGAAGTGCACTTTGAGGATTAGGTGCAGGATTAGCCTGGCTGCTGTCCTGTCACTGCTTCCTAATGGACGTGATGCCATGGAGCTGATGTGGTTTGCAAGGAGGGCAAGCAATGATTAGGAACGGCATGGAGGGCTGCACAGTGAAACTAGTCAACGAGGTTGTGTGTATAAATAAATGTGTGTGACTCTTCAATACGTTGTTGACATGGCAACATGGTGGTTTTCATTTATATGTATGTAAATAAATTATGTTCTTGTATATGACCCATTTTAAAAAAACATTTGTCTCAGTGGAACAAATTAGCAAATTTTTATGCTCTGCTATTCCGTAATGGAGGTAAATATTTTTAATGCTATGATAAATATTCCAGTTTGCCATTATTTAGCTATGTTTCCCAGCCACTTTATGTCTCTTGTCTTAACCACTCTCATTTTCTAAATTTAACTGCTCTTGTAACAGTTTTTGTCTAAAGTATCTGATCATGTGGTGATCATCTTAGAGTAAATACATTAAGATAAATAAACTGTGTTTTGTCATTTAGGTGAGTCAGCAGGCAGCTAAGTGCATTCCCTCTATGGTATGTCCCGAGATAACGGAGCAGATCCGCCGGGAAATTGCTGCGTCACTACATCAACGCAAGGGAGACTTCGCCTGTTACTTCCTGACTGACCTGGTCACCTTCACCCTTCCTGCAGGTACCCACGACATTGTGCAGCTCACATCACTTCATTTAATGGTCTTTACCACTGCTGTTTATCCTTTATTTATAAATCTAGCTTCATTAGCCTGTTCTGCCAAATTTTTAAACACCTTAACAAACAGCCTTAACTTTTGTTGTTTTTAAGGCTTTCAGATAAAGTTTGACATTGAATATTATAAGGTACACCTACTCAGCCAGGAAAGAAAAGGGAAACAAATAGTATTTTTCGAGATTGCTCTCCTGATTGAATATTACATATAAATATACACCATTACAGCATGTGAAGTGTTCCCACTCAGTGGAGAACTGGAAGAATGATGGCCAGCCTTTTTGTAGAGAGAAACGGCAGTTCTGTGTCTCATCCCTGTGGCATAAGGTCTTTACTGATGTGACATGCACTTTGCTTTTCAGAGTCACCAGTTGTATTCTGCTGCTACTGCTGCTGGGATGAAAGATTATGCAGGCTTCGCTGATAGATTAGAATTTTTTTTTGTGTTATGCCAAGTATTTCTTTGCAGACTGTATTTGGCCTGAGGCCAGCTGCAGGGCTCTCTCCCTCTCTCTGTTTCTGTCTCTCTCTCTTTCAGACAAAGCCAGTGCCATTCACTATTGAGCCAGAGAATAGCCACCAGTGTTCTGGCTTTGTGTGTGCACAGTTCAATACACACAGAAACACAACATGCTGTACAGAGCTTGTGTTTACAGTGTGCCATTGACAAAATGTCAGCCAATGAATGGAATTGCGAAGAACATCTCCTCTGTGTATCATTACTGTAGCGTTTTTGTGGCCCTCGGTGCAGTGCACCATTAGCTTATAATGAGAGTGAAAACAGAATATCTTTCTCCATGTGTCTCTGCAGATATAGAAGACCTACCGCCTGCAGTCCAGGAGAAGCTGTTTGATGAGGTTTTGGATCGAGATGTGCAAAAAGGTACACATGTATACAGTCATGTATACAGGTTAGCTGTTATTCATGATCTGGTTGCTCTTTTGTCAAAATGACCATCAGCCATAAGATGAAAAAAGGGAAGGATCTGTTTATTTCTGTCTCCAGCCAGCTCACTACCTCCTGCTTCTTCTTCTGTCCTCTCTATAATTAGGTTAATTGAGCTCACTGCTTTCTCTCCTGCACACTTAGCACATGACACATGCACACAACTTGTGAACATACATGCACATTTTTGTGTTACACTGAAGGCATCAGAGGAGTCTTTTGGCCTATTTAAGCCTGGATAAACTGGGTTACTGAGGAGAGGTGCTCTGGGTTTTTGGGTTTGCATAAAAAGAAGCTGAGGAATCAGTAAATATCTGCAGCTGAGGAGTCAGTAGAAGTGTGTTTAATGATATTTCAGGTGTGCAGGAAAATGCTGAAAAGCAGGTTCTGCAAAGCACAATTTATCTCCATAACTTCTGGCTGCAGCAGTTGCATATTTGAAAGTCTTTACACAGCACCTATGAACCCATGTGGTGTTTTTGTCTGTCAGCTTTTAAGTCAGTGCTTATTCCACCAGTTTAAAGGTGTGCTTGTTCTTATAAATCCAGTGTTATTTTTCACTGGAAAAACATAATACAATCACTGTCATGTTCACACAACTGAAGAGTTCAATTTTAATTTAGACAGAAACAGATTGACATGATCACATGGAAATGTTCTCCTATTAGTGCCTTTACCTCCCAGCCCTATATTTTATCTGTCTGTCTGTGTACAGAGTTGGAAGAGGAATCTCCTGTCATCAACTGGTCTCTGGAGCTGGGCACACGCCTGGACAGCCGTCTTTATGCCTTGTGGAACCGTACTGCTGGAGACTGTCTGCTGGACTCCGTGCTGCAGGCCACGTGGGGCATCTATGACAAGGACTCTGTGCTCCGCAAAACACTTCATGATAGCCTGCATGACTGCTCTCATTGGTGAGACATCCAACGTAACACACCAGTCCCTATAGTCATTAAAATTCAGGAATCAATCTAGTACTCAACATACTGTGATTTGCTATACAAAGTGCAACATATCTTGCGTTCAAACAGACAGTGTGTCATCAGCATGAAAACCAAGTGCGAACACATTTATGTAGATTTTTGAAGAAATTAATCTCTAAATACTTAAGACCCAACTGAAAGTTTCAAATGTTACATTTAAATGAAGGTGAACATTGGTGAATGATGTACAGTATATAACAAAACTGAGTGTACCCCTTTGCAATGTCACTAAATGATTCAGCATCATATTATCTGATAACAGCTAAAGTAATTTTGAGGTGGGATGAAGGACATTTCATCTTATTTGTAATTAAATATGAACAGATTGTCCTATAGACTACATTGAAAATACAGGCATTAAAGTACAACTTCCATGCAACAGCATTGACTACACCTGTGACCACTGAAACAAAGTTGATACCTACGACTTCCAATTCAAATTGCCTGATTAAGGATATAAAAGACCTCGTGAAGACAAGTAGTTCTGACCTGCATTCTGTCTAATGGAACATGGCTCCACATGGTGAGGAACTGCCTGAACAGGTAAGGCACCAGAATGTGAGACTTAAAACAGAAAGGATACTAGATCATTACTAGGCTACAGTCGCAGTTGTGGTTAAGAAGCACTGCAGGACACATACAAACAAGTCATGGCATGCACAATTCACAGTTTCTCAACCTTGTATTGAAAAACAGATGGACAAGTGCTTCCGGAACGGCGCAGGGATTATCTGTGGATATGGACATTGCATGAAGTAAACCTCCTATGGACGACTTATTAAATGAAAAAACGTTGCTCACAAATGGCACAAAACTGCAAGATTAAACTTTGCCAAAGAACATGAACAGAAGCCTGATGAATATTGGCAGCACACGCTTTTGTGTGATGAAACCAAAATAAATACATTTGGATCAGATGAGGTTCAACATGCAGCTGGCCAGAATTGCCACAGCGACTGCATGGTGCTGACTGTGAAACATGGAGGTGGAAATGTGCTGATATGGGGCAGCGTGAGTGCAAAAGGTGTGGGGGAGATGACATTTTTATTGATGCAAGTTTCTATACCCAAATACTGAGTGAAAGATGCCTCCCAGTCTCAAAAAGGTTGGCATGACATCACATAAAAGTTTTTTTTTTTTTTTTAAAGAAGAAATGATGTATGACTCCTCGAGTCCAATTGAATTTTTTAAGAGTGCTTGAAAGCAAGACAGAGCAACAAAACACCCTCCAGGAAAGAGCAGCTGAAAACAATCATCTGTGAAGAACAACAGAACATCTCCCCACAGATTTGAGCAAGACTGGTATCATCCCTGCCCAGGAGGATCTAATCCGTCATCAAAAACAGGCGCAGACACACAAAATCTTAAGAAATAAGAGACTGAAGCTGACTTTTTTTCTTAAATGTGGACCTTTTTATTTTAGTTGAATTAGTCAAATATTCTATTTTTTTTTAATTGGGTATTGTTTAAAAATGCCTAACATTGTATAAAATAGACAGAATGACCAGGGGTGCACTCAGTTTTGTAATTTTTTGTATCACAATTTAGGCATGAAGTCAGAATCTGAGCAAAAAAGTTTTATCTCTCCCTTTTCTGTTTTTCTTCTTTCAGTGTCTTATATGCTGAAGCTTTATTCCACTTCATAAACATTTTATACGTAATGGTGTGTTAAAGGTTTTCCTTGGTGTCTGCAGCTAGTTGAACTGTCATTACTGTCATGCCTTGCTGGCAGTTAAGTGTTTTTGATAATTTGACTTAAACATTCAATGTAAACGTGTTAGCTCAGGATATTTACATATTTTCCTTAACACAGTCAAATGCATGACGACTGGTTGCTTAGTGAAGGTAAAGGATCAAAGAGATGTTCTTATGTGCAATAGCTATAGTGAGAACTTTTTTTTTTTTTTTTAGTCTCTATAACTTTCTTCTTAATATAAATCACTTTGATTCAGTGTTTTAAAGGTCTTGGGTGCAAGTCATGCAGTCATTTGATGCCATGGTGAAATAGCGTTTCATAAATGTTAAATGTTTCTCTGTGCACTACTTTCAGTGGGAAAAATGTCACCCTGCATATTATAAACAGGATGACATTTGACACCTTAATTTGATTCAAATGAACTTTAAAACCGAGTGTAACCAAATGTAAAACTTGCTTGGAATTTTTTTTTTTTTTTTCAAGGTTTTACACACGCTGGAAGGAGTGGGAGTCTTGGTACTCACAGAGCTTCGGTTTGCATTTCTCCCTGAGAGAGGAGCAGTGGCAGGAGGACTGGGCGTTCATTTTGTCTTTGGCCAGCCAGGTAATTATGAGGTTCCTCCTGTTTTACTTAAGTTCTTTAATTCACGACCAGATGAAAGAAAGAAAGAAAATGACTCTGTATGCTGTCGACATTTCAATGGAAAAGCAGTGAGCGAGCTTCCCATAAATATATTCAATAGGTTATGAGGGGATGGGAGTTGTAAGGAACAAAAGATGTATGTTTGGTTATGGAAATTCAAATGTCATGGGATTGTGGAAGTGACATCAAATTAATGATTTGACTGCGTGTGTTTTAGAAGACCATTAAACCACCAGCTATACATTATTAAATTTAAGAAGTTCACATCCTCATTTATACAAATGGAGCAATGTGCATTTTGTCTCCTTGTTTTTTCTTATTGTTGCTGTTGGAGGAAAATAAGGTAAACACGAAAATCTTCCATTGTATGTTTAAAAGCATCCTGTGGATTTTTCTTGTAAACAAGCATGGTTCTATTTACATTCAGTGTTATTCACCAGAATGCATTGTGTGACTCCTTTAAGCCTAACACACATGTTTGAATGCATTTCTTTCCTCATGAAATGTTTATACAGCAGATGTTTCTTTATCTTTAAACTGCAGTAAGTGCAGGACAGCACTAGCTGACGTTTTGCTTTTCAAATGAGGTGTTTATTTATGTCTCATCATGTCCTTTCACTGTTAGTCGCAGGAGCCACTGTGTTTCAGTGGCCATCATTAAAAAGCTATTAAACAGACAGAGCTTAAGCTGCGGTCAGTCTATGGCTGTGTGTGCACGGTGCTGTATGTGATGGTGCCTTTGAAGAACCATGAAACTGAGAGATCCACACACACACAATTAATTCAAATGTATGGTTAAAAATTCTGAATATTGAAACCAGGATCAATACGCCGACACACACAAATCTTAAATCCACAAAAAGGTGAAAGCAATGTAATACTTTATGTATGAGCACAGTGTTATCTTAATGCCTTTGGAGTATTGCTTATTAACCTTCATACCGCAAAAGCTTATTGGCTCGGATTGATCTGAGTGGAGAAACACAATTGGAAGAGGCACACAGGTGGAGGCATATCGTGCGAGAACGACAGGAAGGACATAAGCAATTATTATAGATCCCCTCAAATGTAGATGGACTGAAAGACAGCTCATCTGCTAGGCTGGCATGCCCGCTGAAGCAGCACTCCTTCCCAACATGTGACCACGGGATTACAGGCATTTAGCTCCGAGAGCCACTCCACCGGCAGTGTAAACAAACACAGCAAACGCTACCATGTGATAACCACGTCTAAAGGCTTTGACAGTGACGGAGATTTGAGATCCAAAAGGATAAGATCAGCCTTTATAATCTCTCTTAAGTATGGATGACTTTGAAGCCCCCTTTTAACATGAAATGTCATTGTAACTGTAGTATATTTAACAGTGGTTACATAATCTGCTTTCTGCTTATTCAGATAGTACAACTGAGAGATAGGGTGGCATACAGACGTACTCGGCCCTGCTGTGTTGGAGGTTCACAGTGTGCCGGACACATTCAGTTTTGCAATATGATCACAGTTCTTGGCAGCTGCTCGTCTCAGCCTCGCTATTTTTAGTTGTGTTGATATTGAATGTACACTTGGAGAAGCATATATGATTGCACTTAACTGTATGACTGTACGTGTCTTTCTGTGTTGTTTGTTTTTTCTTTTTCCCTCCATGCAGCCTGGGGCCAGCCTGGAGCAGACACACATTTTTGTTCTCGCACACATTCTTCGCAGACCGATCATAGTCTACGGAGTGAAATACTACAAAAGTTTCCGTGGGGAAACGTTAGGCTACACTCGTTTTCAAGGTGAGGCAGGATTTGAATAAACCTTAGAGATTTTAAATGATGACTTATACTGTCAAAATGTGTTGATATTACAAGAAAAACATTTCCTTATCTCTAGTGGTACTTTGGGAGATGGTACTTGGTATGTTTGATAGTTTTTAACTTTTTTCTATTGCCCATTAAAAACTGTTGGCACTCAGTTTGTTTTAGCAATTTTCCACAAATAAAAACCTGTTTATCTCCCACTGTATTAAAGTGAATGTAGCAAACTAACATATAAAAACCTGCCCAAATAAAACCAGAGAACATGGCTACTGTACCCCACTAGAGTTAACTGAGAAAATGGCGGCAGATCATGCTTTCTATGATTTTCTGTGGGTTAAACATGGTTCCAAAGTTCCAAAACTTGAGGGTAATTTATGTAGGTCAAAGCCAGGGCTTCAGCGATGTTACCCCAGTCTTTGGCTTCTAAGGTTCTTCCATGGGTTGTTCATGTTCACTCCTATTTTGGATTGGATTTGAGCCTGAACACAAGTGAAATCCTACTACTGTTAATGTTTCCTAACCAATCAGAACAAAGGGACTCATCAGGAGGAGGGCTCATAGAGACCAAAGCAACCCATTTGAGACAGAAGGGTTGCATAAAGGACCAGTATAACATAACTGAGTTTATAGAACTTTAAAATGGTGCAAAGATTTTCCCCTTAAGCCACAGAACAAAAACTGTAAATGTTATTCAGGCCCACTCAATGAACTGACTGGGCATTCCTAAAAGCCTTGAATTTGAGCATGGAGTTTGGCTTTGAATTCTAACTCCTCACACCTGCAACAGAGCATGAAATAAGGTCCTTGAGTCCTGCTCAGAGCCTCTTCATAACTTGTGAGGAATGAACTAGCATGGACAGAATTTTACAGTATGTAAAAACTAAGAGGACAGCTGGGGGAGTATAGTCACTAAGTAGTGCATAATAGCTTCACCTCAGTTAGTGCCTTGCATTTAGATTAAAAATAAACAAAACTGCTGATGATTCACTTGATATACATTCAAATCAGTGTGCAGTGTGGTAGGTCAGTGAGCAGCATTAAATACTAATCAGAGAAAAATGGAGTAGATGTAAAATTGGTGACATGGGTTCAGCCTGCATTGCACTAATTGTGTGGTAATTGGTAGTGTGTGTTTAGCCTGGCAGAAACCAGAGGGAGGAGGAGGGGTGAAGCTGGGCACCAGGGGTGTGCCACAGAGCTGTTCTCTGTCCACAATGGGTCAGTTGTTCCCACTCAGCTGAAACGTAGCCACTTCTGATGTCAGGTTCAGCTCTGAGATGGTGCTTGGCCCCGACTGACATTCAAACACACGCAACAGAATCTGATAATGCAACTGCTGTTCCTCCCAGGTGGCTGTGGAGTATTGTGATGTATATGAGCTCCCAGCTGCTCTGACTTTGTGTGTTGTGCATCCTCAGGTGTGTACCTGCCTCTGTTATGGGAGCAGAGTTTCTGCTGGAAGAGCCCCATCGCCCTGGGCTACACACGGGGCCACTTCTCCGCCCTGGTGGCCATGGAGAACGACGGCTATGACAATCGCGGTGCGGGTGCCAACCTAAACACAGACGATGATGTCACAGTCACCTTCTTACCACTGGTGGACAGCGAGAGGAAACTGCTGCACATTCACTTCCTGTCTGCACAAGAGGTAGTGACTGATACCCTTATGTGTACAGCTAGAGACATGTTTTAAAATTAAAAATAGCATCTGAAAGGACCAGAGCATTCTGCACACGTTGATCACTTATACTCAGTTATTAACAATGTTTCAGTCCTCACACTGAACATTTCCTGATGAAGGTCTGAGGATTGAAATGTCTTTAATAAAGCGAGCTGTGAGAATTGTTTGGCCCGCCCACACGATTCAGAGGAGTGTAAGAACTTAGTTACTTGCTTAAACATTTGGAATAAAAACTGAATTAAAAAGATGGAATAGAATTTTAAAAGCGTCATTTGCATTTTAAAAATTGAACATTTTTATAAAATACTACTACACTATTAGCTTAACTGCATAATGTTTTTTTTTCCTTGCAGTAAAAAAAACTCAGCATATAAAATCCTTTTAAAGATATGCTCCCTTTTTAAAAACAATATTAACAATAGTGAAAATAGGTAAGAAACAAAAGATTAGTCTTATGGTGTCAGGTTACCATAAATTACATCTGGTGTATTGTTGTGATGCAGTAGTTGTTTAGGTTTATGATACCAGACTATGGTTTCCAGTTGTTTCACGTCTCAACTTCACCCCATTTTGTACCATAACGTAACGTTTGTTTTGCGACTCAGATGGGCAACGAAGAGCAGCAGGAGAAGCTGCTGAGGGAATGGCTGGACTGCTGCGTGACAGAAGGTGGCATGCTGGCAGCCATGCAAAAGAGCTCTCGCCGCCGTAACCACCCACTGGTCACCCAGATGGTGGAGAAGTGGTTAGACAGATACCGCCAGATACGCCCATGTGCCTCTCTCTCTGACGGTGAAGAAGAGGAGGACGAAGATGAGTGAGTGAGGGGGAAACAGGAAAGAAAAGAAAGAACTGGACACTGGCTGCAGCCTTCAGGCTCTGGGAGAGTACATTGCTATCTACATTTCTGTTTTTGTTTTTTTTTTTTTTCATTCTCCAAAATGTAAATCTTTAACTTGTAATAATGCATGTGTTCTGTGAGCTCTGTGATAGAAAAGATACCAGCACCAACAAACAGAATCCTGATTACTGCTCCTATGAAAGCACATCAAGTCCACTTAGTTTGCCTTCCTATACTCCGATTTCTCCGTATTTGTTATGAAAGTAATTATCTTGTATTACTCCACCAGAGAGAAATACTAGCACATATAGGAAAATATACTGTTCATATTTAAGGAAATCCCGAAACTGCACTAGATGAGAATTTTTTTTTTTTTTCAATTGCCTGACAGAAATTTTGCTTAAAAGTGAGAGGAAGCTAATGTTTGTCAAGATTTAAAGAGCACCTGTTTTTCCTGATTGCTGATCCCTCTGCGAGCCTTCTGCGACCCCCCTCCTTCTGATGTTGGATTGTATTTATTTGTTTAAGGAGAGTTAGGGTGCTGAGGCGACACCTTTTTTCGTTTTTTGCCCCGTTTTATCCGTTTCCGTTTGATCCATTCAGTCTTGAAGTATTTTATTTTGCACAGATAATACCTACATTCTGTGAGGGGGGGGGGGGGTGACCTACAAGTTTACTGACATTTTTATGTGTGATTTAGTAGCTCATGTTCATGTTAAGAGTGGGTGGTGGTGATGCTGGGGTGGGGGCGGGGGGAG
>JANJYQ010059135.1:9933-20351 GCA_024605255.1 Rastrelliger kanagurta | reverse complement strand
TAGGGCATGAATTGTGACCGCTTTGTAAATCAAAGTAAGGCCATTATCTCCACAACTGTAATTCTTAACAGATACATTCCTTGTCCTTTTATGGGAGTATGTGGGAAAATCTTTGCAGCCACTGAGCCAAGACAACATACTGCTTTATACACTGGATGAACTTAACTGACCACATGCCCTAAAAATTCCTAGAGGAGCAAACCATGAGAATAAAAATAATTTTTATTCAGTTATATTTATTTGTAAGAATTTAATGAAAATGACACTGTAACCAGATCTAGCAACCTTTTTCAGTAACAGTAGCTCTGTCGATGTCTGGGAAATAACAAGATGAGGACATAAATACAGTCATGCCACAGAACAATTTTAGAATACCAACATACACTGCTGGCAGATGCCCAATTAAAATAAATGCAGGAAATGTCACCACTAAACATATTTCTACATCACACACAATGTATGTTATATATGAAAAAATATGTGCTGTGTCATAAACATCTGCTTTATCAACAGTCCATAAATGTCCAAATGCACCAATTCTGTGGTCAAAATTGTGCGCGTGTGTATGTCTGTGTAAGTCACTGTTAAACAAGCATATGTCATATTGGGATACTTAGCATAGAGAAAGCAAGAGCCTCTGACGAAGACAATGCATTTCAATACATCATCTATGTTAATCTCTAGTTAAATTGAATGGAAATTGGTTGTCATTGTGGTTATTCCAGTGGTGAAATGGCATGTTTTACCCTGAAGATGGCAGCAAAACCTTTTCAGAGAATTTATCATGGTGGATGTTTTTCTACAAGGAGGGTGGGGGCGGGGGGCAGTAGTTTGTACATGACACATTTGAAGTGAAGTATTATTTTTATGAATGATCTTTGCCAGTCAACGTCATATATTTCTTTACTCTCTGCTCAAGTTGTGATTATGACATTCAGTGATAATGATTTGACATGTAGATGGAGTAGATTCATCACTTGTACATGAGATATCCTATGGGTAAGATGAGATCCTGCTGTCCCTACTTTTTATTCATACATCATTGCTCCTTGCCCACTCATTTACACCATTAAGATCTCAGGGCAGAGTTGTGTTCTCCTTGGTGAATCAGTATCGGTATGTGGCCCCTCTGACACCTTTACTATTCTGGCTAGAGTTCAAGATGTCAGTAAATCTCTTTGTATAAAAGGTGGTTGTAAGCATGTAATGGTCTGTCATGAATATTTTAGAGCCCCGAATATTAAACAGAAATGACCTCTGGAAAACCACAATCTCAACATTGCACATCTCTGACAGATAACATCCACAACCCGTGTAACACACGAGCCTCCTCTTCTGGTTCTTTTGGCATTTTTCGTGGCATGATTGGATTGATTTGTCATTTGCAACAAAAGGAGCTTGGCCACGGGGCTGTGGATAATCCAATTTATCGCTTTGACATTTATTACAAATTTCTGTGGCTTTTGGGTCCACTGTCACATCGATTCGTTGATTGCTTGCTTAGCTGGGTCCTAATGAGCTGCTGTCTGAATCACTGCATAATCACCGCCCTAATTCACTTCCTTGCATACCCTCACACTCGGTCTGTTGGCTCGCCACTATTAGAAAAGAATAGACTGAAACACAGCTCTCTGTGCAGACAATTAGTAATATCATCCTTGAAACGGGGTGTCATTCTGCACGCATTACACTTCCATAAATGACAGTCCTTTTGCAACTTAGCACAATGTTGTCACAAATTGCCTTCAGGTGACAAGGAAGTCATTGGCACATCATCTGCAGCTGATATACGTGTGAATCACTATGTGGTCAATAAATCCTGAGACAGTTTTCCCAGGACTTAAAATTGCATGACTCTTGACCAGCCACTAGATTCATTCAGAATATTTATTGTTGAAACCAAATTTAGGAAAATACAGTAAGATTTGGCATCAACATTTTCAATAGATTTGTGACCATGTTACTTTGAGGTTATCAGACATTATAGGACTGTCTTGAGGGCAGATAAGACTGCAAATACCAGCAGGTGAAGGTTTACCTCTACACACCAACATCAGCCTGGATGGCATTTATCAAGCTTAGGAGGGGGGCTTTGAGGGCACGTTGGGATATGTTTGTGAATATACTGGTGGATTAATATAGAAGAAAGCTAATCAAGCAATCTATCAACACAATAAGTTGCACCATCTGGGTGCTTCATAACTTGTCCTACAAGCTCTTGTACTGATTTTTATGTGTGAGTTGCAGTGTAATAACTGATGTACAAAGTAAGTGCTGGTGCTACTGAGTAATCATACTCATCAGCTATTTGCATATTACACACCCATATAGATGTAGGTAGGCAAACAATCAGACAGGCAGAAAGATTAGTGCCTGTGGAAATCTGGAGGAATTGCACCATAAAAGAATCACAGGCAAAATGGTTTTCAGACAACATTTCTTTAATACAAAGTCAACATATCTACATACACAGTGGCTTTAAACCAATTATTGTTTCAGTTAGAAGTAACAGTTTGAAATTGATAGCACTTGGCCCTCATACAAAGGAAAAACTATTTTGCTGAGTTTGGGTTCTTTTTCATTTTGTTGGTATGTTCTGTATATGTTCTATTCTTTTGATGACATTTTTTGTTAGTCTTCTGGGTTTTTTTGTTAGTCCCCACCTCCCCACCCCCAAATATTCTGTGACATATCCCAGTAATTTTGGTGGTTGTTTTCAGAAGTTTAGCATCTTTACATGAAGTCAAAAGAGTAACACATTGCACAAGCTTCCAAAGACTTCCGTGGTTTCAGTTTTGGCATGGGCCCTTTTGCCAGACTTTTTTTTTTTTTTTTGAGTTCCAAAAGTCCTCACTCCAGGATTTTAGTTCATTGTAAAACATCTCAAGGTTCCCGCTCTTTAGAAATGACGTGCTGGAAATGTGAATTTGCAGCAAGTTTTTGGTTGTCTTGGTCTTCCCTTGTTTGCATCGCTCTGCTCTGTTTCATTGAGTCCTGATTTCTTTCTGCATCCCATAACAAAACAATGTTGGAACAAAAACACAGTATGGTTCTATACAATGCTTGAAATGTATTAAGGAGAAAAAAAAACATGTCATGTTGCAACTAAACTATGGCCTTTAGCATGGCTGTTTATCAATCAGCCAACATTGGTTAACACTGACATATGAGGCAGTTGGACAGCTAGGGACCTCCTGGTGGTTTGTGGGAAACTATTAAGGAACGAAGAACACTTCTGGGAGTCATAGTTTCTCACAGTAGTGGGGAGATTAAGAATTGATACCTTTGTAGTGGGAATTCATGACTTTGGAGGTCTAATTATATAAATACAAGTCACTTTTCAACCACTGTAGTTTAATCTGAAGTCCATCTTATCTCTAGTGGACCTGTGTTAATGCCAGGGCACGAAATGCTTTAGTCTATTCTGAAAATAACAAGGTAACAGGTCCTTTAATTCATGGTTGATTACCAACTGAAATGGTTAATTAACATAATGTACTAAAGCCCTACCCTCAGCTACATCAGCAGCCCCACCTGCAGATCATGGTTGCTGATTTCATACCCTCATTGAGGCTGTAGGTGTGAGAACTGAAGCTGGCATGTTTCCCAGTTTAACTGCTAGCAAGAGAAATTAAAGGCAGAAAAAAAGTGAGTGGTAATTAAAGACCAGGGAGCAGGGCTGAAGAAAGAATGCTTCAGAAGGAGAGAAAACAGGCCTTACAAACACCAGGAAGTTGGAAATGAGCAGAATCTTGACTTTGTAGTTCTGTCCCAACTCAAAGTATGAAATCTTGAGGGTCAAATGATACAAATACATATAATCTATATATTTGCTTATTTACAGGTAGATCATAGTGGATATCTAACAAAATGAATTACCACATTATGCTGGAAAATAATAAAAGTTAAAAAAAAGAGAGAAAGAACTTAAGAGGATTTCTAAAAAGAACTGCGAGGGTCATAGTCTGTACATGATCATACAAAGTACAGTATATCAGGTTGGGCTGATATAGATAATAAAAAGAAGTCAAATATGAAATGTTTGATTGGTTAGATATTCTATAGACCAGTTTATCAACAGTTGCTGTTCCTGCAAAAACAAAACAAAACAAAACAAAATACTAATACCTACAGGTTAATGATAATAAAGAATCTCAACAAGATTTAAAAATGGCATCTCCTCGTCGGCACATGATCTACCCAGGGGTAGAAGTTAAACATTGGTGAGAGGATCCAAGGTATTTCAGGCGTACTCTAGCACTGCCATCACCTTAGCTTTTCTCAAGAAACACACAAGGTCTCTAAGATTACAAAAATAAACACAAACAAAAAGAAAACAATAACCCATCATATCTTCAAACATGAGCACCAGCTGGTATGAAAAAAAATGAGGAGAAAAATGTTATTCATACTAAGTTTGGATATATCTTTATATTCTGCATTTAAATATATATGAATGTGTGAGTGTGCAGTATATACATGTATGTATAAGTACATACATATATGCACACACACACAGACATGTTATACTTAACATTTCTACAGTGAAAAAATAGAATGTCTTTTAACGTAATATGAACAAATAAGCATTTCTCTTTTCCTGCTAATTTTAAAAAAATGTGATACTTCTCTGTTAAAAAACTAAACCAAAATGAAAATAAAAAGTCAACTATGTAATGTAAAATAAGTCATCATAATACAACATTAATGTTTCCATAATGTTACAATAACAATAAGGCTTTTTTGGAAATAAGAAAAGATTACACACAGTTCTGTCCATCACTCTGGTTTTTGTGCACACCCATCGAAACCTTCACAGATTCCATACACCCATGTGTATGGATTCTGTGATCTCAAAATGAAAACCTGGTGATTTCGAAAGCTTGATTTTTATCAGACACATATACATTAGTGCGTCAAATCCAACCTGCAGTTGTTTTGGGGTTTTTATTTCAAGTTTTTTTTCCCCCTCTTTTTTTAGGGCTGTGCAAGTAACTTGTACCGAAGAATTTATGTATCACATCATGGCATCAAGATTGAACAGGGCTGCCTGGTCTGGTTTTGTCACCTACCAAGACATCATCTAGACATACAGAGGACAAAAACCAAAGCATATACTTTGTTTATCCACCTGGTACCAAACACACATACAGTGGACCTGAAGGCCAATTTCTAAATCACATGAACACACAGTTTTGAAATTGCAACAGGCCTTTGCCACTCTGGAGTGTCTTATATTATGAAATAGATGATAATAGAGGAGGCTGGGCAAAAAAAAAAAAAGAGTGGTGAAAAAGACTGGTGGATTATGATGTCATGTGGATGCGCTTTCAATCATGCCCGCCCAGGCGTGAGCAGTTAGCAGAGCTGGCATCTTTTGTTAGTCAGTTTCCTCTCGCTCAAGAGTCACATGTACAGCATACAGGAGATAAGCAGCATGTTTGGTTTTGACAGAAAAGAAAAAAAAAAGAAAAAGATTATTCCTCATAAGACAAAAAGTTCTAAACAATGATGATGAGTGTTGGTCACTGTACACAAAGAAAGCTGCACTTGGCGGCAATCCTTGTTTGGTTATTCCATTTGTTCCAAAGCTTCTCGCTCACGAGATTTATCTCTTGCTAAAAATGGTGGATACTATCATTGCCCACCGATGCAATGGTTCCAAAGAGTGATTGTTAAAAATCATGGGACATGGTTGCCATTTCCTCCATCTTGGCCGTCCACAAGATGACCCAGCCACAGCTTCTTCCAATAGGCAAGGATTTTCCACGATTTCTCTGGTGACTGAGACAAGCGCCTCATGGGGCACTTATTTAAAACAGACTGCGGTCAGCTGGATTTGAATATCAATTTTGCAAGTTTCCAATTAATGAATCTAACTGATCTGAAGAAATGTGTTGTTGCTTTCTTCCAGATATCTACTGACTGTGGTCCCTTGTCTAAACCTTTGAAAAGAGGCAGTTGTGTGAACATTTTACTGTAACAGATAAATGTGTTACCTGGCAAATTATGAATATTACTTGCAGTACAATTTAGACACCCAAGTTTTATTTATGAGCAGGTTTTTTTCCTCATATTTTGATTATTGTCTTATCTTCTTTATGTGACCATAGTTTGGGGAAAACCATTTATGTTCACATAGGCAACCACCATTTGGTCATTTCTCTGGATATCACTCACAAAACATATTGGTAAAATAGTTGAACCCTCTACACTCAGGCATATCAAAAGAACAAGAGAACGTCATCCTGTCTTGGCTACATCCATCTGCCTCTTTTTGATTTTCGCTGTTGCCTTCTCCTTCATTATCTGTTTCTTGTTACCATTGTATCACAAAGATATTTTTGAGAAGAGAAATGTCCACGAATGTTTACAATGTCCTCCACATTGAAACACTTGAGGTAAGGTAAGCAGTCTGACACTTTGATCGATACCCGCCCCACAGCTTGAGCCACAGCCTCTGGTTCCTCTCCTGATGAGGGCTTCCTTTTCATGATGATGGGCAATATTCCTCACTTCCATGTGAAAGGGTCTCTAAGTCGAATTGGAATTACTCTGAACTGGTTGGTTGGGCGTTGTCTTCTAAAAATCTACAATAGAATCCCATTTGGTGTGTCTGAATTACCGGTGGTGTTGTCTGCTGTCGTCATTTCAAATTTCACAAGTTTCTATGGCTCAGGGGACTGTTAAGGGGGGCGACAGGATTCTGGGGGGAAGAGATGGCTTTTTACGTTGCATAGTGATCAAAGCTTCCTAAGTACTCCAGAGCTGCGTGATAGCAGAATTGGTACTCATCCTGTACACACATACACAGGGGAAAAGAGAAAAGAAAGAGAACAAAAAATCAGAAAAAAATGTCAGTGTTCATTTGACTTCAAATTGAAAGAAACAAAAAACAAATAAA
This sequence comes from Rastrelliger kanagurta, assembly GCA_024605255.1. Lineage (NCBI taxonomy): Eukaryota > Metazoa > Chordata > Actinopteri > Scombriformes > Scombridae > Rastrelliger > Rastrelliger kanagurta. The sequence goes on along the minus strand of JANJYQ010059135.1, from coordinate 13,447 downwards.
ATTGCTGCTGGTCTTGTCAAGTGTTTATGGCCTGTTGCAAACAACAAAATGTATTCACTAAAATTAGAAGCAGTGTATGTTTGTGTGTGTATAAATGTGACCTCTGACCTCAGTCTGGACCATGGCTGGCCTCTGTGTCCGGAGCATCTTTACTGTCTGGAAGATATCAACCACGCCCTCATAGCGCATTCTCTCCAGGACGATGCTGAGAGTGATGAAGACACCGGTCCTGCCCACCCCAGCACTAGAACAACATAACCACAATGAGATTTAATAAGAAAATAACAGATGTAACCAGAAATGTATATGTACACGGTGAATGGTGAATATTTGCTTGTATGAAGTCAATTTGGGTCTTTCTCTTGTATTTTGCAAGATCTTTTACATCAGTCAAACTGTGAGGAATTCCTAGATATTGCCATCAATGAATAATTTCAATCCTAGAGTGGAGTTGGGCAATTTCGCACATTGGCAGCACTGACCGGCAGAAACGGAGCTGTTCTGCGGCAAGGAAACACAACAGGCATAATGACGTGATCTGTACGTGAGGACTCCGGGAATCTACTTTGATGTGTATCCACATTCTCATGGGCACACAAAACGAGCCCTCAAGGGCAAACAGAGGCGTTCAGAAATCATGCACACAAACAACCAAGCAAACATTTTGGCTCATTAAGCCCCTCCCATGCGCTGCTGAACTGCCTGCTGCTGCTGCTCTCCAGAAATACAGTCTGAGTCTTAACTCTGATCCTGAAATACTTGAGAGCTGCCTCTCTAAGCTGCTTTGCTGTGAAATGACTTCCACTTCACCAATGGAACAATAATTGATATGACAACAGATTTATTTGGGCTTCTTCCAGCCTCCGATGCTATTTTGTTAAATGAAGAGTGAAAGCGATGGCTGCTAGCAGACACTTTGAGTTTGTGTGTATGCCTACGAGTGTGTGTGAGTTGGAGAACAAAGCTGAACTTAGGACAAATGAGTACTTATATCATATGATCATTTGAAAAGAAACTGAATGATATCAAACACATTATTGAAACACACACATACAGTACATGCACACCATCCAACCACCCACTACCAACCCCACATGCCTGCTGTATCTCTCAGCCCACCCAAAGCCTCATCCTGGGAGCTGGTCACAGCTTGTCACATGGACTCTTANNNNCTCTCTCTCTCTCTCTCTCTCTTTCTCTCTCTCTCTGTCTCTCTTTCTTGCTCTCTCTCCCTGTCTCTCCAGGAAGATCGACTCTCCAAATCTGAAGGCTTGCCGAGCTGCTGCAGACTGAGAGGATTTGGTGTCCCCATTCATAGGAAGTAATCAGGCAATTAATGACAAAAAGCATGTGGGTCTATTAGATAGTGGCTGNNNNGGAGGGAAAGGAAAATGGAGAGAGAGGGGGAGAGGATTAGGAAATAGACATAGGGATGACAGATGGGGAAGGCTGGTGACAGAAGATGGGATAGTAAGAGAAAAGGCAGGCATAAGCTTTCCACTCAGAGATGACAAAGCCTGAAGGAGGAAGGAAGACGAGGAGGTGGCTACAGCAGCGGCAGACAAAGAAACCGACCAACCCCGCCCCCTCCCCATCACTATTTAAGAAACTTTCCAAACTAGATCCACCTTTGGACAAAGTGACACTTACTCTTCCAAAAACATACTTTACAAAGTATAAAATTTACACAAGCTGTTTAAAAGGACTGCAGGTAACATAGGTACCTGATTAAAAGCTCAAGTTCTAATGATTCACCGCACTGTAGGCTACGGTAGTTTTGTGTTAATCCTCTTATAATGCTCCAAAAATCAAAGCAAGTTCACTGTGGTGTGTCAAGGATGCCTTAACTGTGCATTAGAGTGCTAAATACAACATGGTCATAAGACACTTGCAGTACAGCTTTAGTAGGCTGTTGGCCTTTTCACTCATTACTAACATCCTGCAATTCCTCTTGCAATAACAGGTCCTTTTGCTTTAAGAAATTTCTCCCCCACTCTCACATAACGGCTGCATTGCAAGAGGAAATAACTCAGTCTTATTGGAGCTTCCCTGACACATCTTACAACTCCCAGAGGGCCATTTGATGGCTGGTGACATCATTGCTTTTTAATACAGGGGAGGTGATGTTAGGTTTGATGATGTCATGGCGCCTGTGCAATAGAAATATGGAAAAAAGGACATTTACTCTTTTCCAGGAGTAAAACATGTTTATGAGACAGCACGCAAACTACTCAGTGCATTAGCACCTTTGTTTGTTGATACGGTCACATTCCAAGGAACAGTCGTATCTTTAGAGCTTTTTCTGAATGTCAGTCAAATTAAGTAAAAAACATGTATGAAGCAGGACACTCACATACCAAGTGTCTCTGTTGAGAAAAGATGTTTCTCATCTAAGACTCATGTTAAGCAGAGTAATGGAAGATCACTTATTCCAACTAAAAAGGGTAGCAATTAATTTAGATGGATCCCATTCAAGGTCAATCCTTGGCAATGGCCACTACCAGTTACCAGTTTCTACTTGAGTTTAGCATGTCAAGTTAATGATGAAGGTTACCTTGGAAGCTACACCTGAGGTAATAAAAATGCATCATGGATGGATAATAAAAACCAAAAAGAATGGCTGTATCATTTTGAGTGCTTCCTCTTTGCAAATGCCAAGCTGCATCTCCGCCTTATCAATTATGGAGGAGATGGGTCTGTGGAGGTACAGAGGTAGAGTACTGTGCTGGCAAAAAGGAGATGAGGGATCTGATGATGCTGTTAGGGCTACACCGCAGGAGGTGCTGTGCTGCAAAACAATAACCATCTAAAGAAATGATTTAATCTTGTCTTGATGCGTATAGCCGTATATCTCTTTCAAGAAAGATAGTGTGCCTTTAGCGAGCAGTTTGATCCTTAACATATTTTATTGAAATAATTATTTTTAAAGACAATCAGTATAATGCATGTCATTTTGTAATTCAATAACATGTCACTGAGATCCCTTACCTGCAGTGGACAGAAATTGGACCGTCCTGTCCAAACTGCTCCTTGGTTTTATGTACCTGGCCAATGAAATCAATGAATCCCTCCCCAGATTTGGGCACACCTTGCTCCGGCCAATCAGTAAACTGGAACTGTCTTACTGTCCTGGACTGGCCATCCTGCAAATACAGAGAGAAGGAGGTGAGAAGAAAGGATGGAGGGTGCACATCAAGAAAAAAATGAGAAGGAGAGAATATTGATAGAAAAGACCTAGCAAAGCAGAGGAGAACAATGGGATAAGTTTTGATATAAATTTTTTTTAGAACTTTAATATACTGAAAGGTTTTGGGGTTCTCACCCATACTGCTCAGATGAAATCCTGAATTACTACCATGAAGCAGTACAAATTTTACTATTTGTTCCTTTGAAATGAAACAGAATCTGCTGATGTCTGGTTTCTTTCAGTCTTTCTTTTTTCTGCTTTCCACAATAGGGACATCAAAAAGCACAAATGAATAAAAGAAAATGACAGTTTATCCTCTTCTCTGTC
>JANJYQ010059111.1:1315-23133 GCA_024605255.1 Rastrelliger kanagurta | reverse complement strand
AGGAATAGTTTAAATGGGATTGAGGAAATGTGTTATTTCTGCCTCTGGAGAAGTTAGATGAGAAAATTGATACCATTCTTGTGTCTGCATGGTAAATGTGAAGCTACAGTCAGCAGCTGCTTAGCTGTATGTATGAAGAACTTGAAATAGGAGAAAGCAACTAGCCAGGCTACAACTTTATGGTGTTGACATGCTGTTGGAGGATGTTTTACCTTCAGACTACATTAAGCTGGCTCTTTACAATTTCTTTTCAATATTTATATTAAGCTAAGTTAACCAGCTGCTGGCTATAGCTTAATATTTAATAGATACAAGAGAGATATCTATCTTGTCATGTAATTCTCTGTTAGAAAGTCAATAAGCATATTCCCCAAAATATTGAACTATTCCTTTAAGACAATTTAGCTAGGAGCTCAAGTGGCGACTGTGATTTTGATTTGATATTGATGACAATCATGGATTCCTTTTTATGACAATACATAATGTCTTTGTTATTATGAGAAATGGCACTTTCTAGTTTCACATGATTGTTTATTGGACATTACAGAACCATTCTACATTTGAACACATAGTTATTTGAAACTAGAAGCAGTTTGTCCAGAGCTGGCACAGTGATCCTCTGGAAACCGAAGTCAAGTTCTCCCTTTCAACCGTTGATACTGCCTTTAATTTTTATTTTCTTTTTTAAAAGATTTTCAGCTAATGCTTTTTTTTTGTTATGTTTTCCCTGTCAATTATACTTGCCAATTGCTGCTTCTCCCTGCTATATATTTTTTTTCTTGTCTTTGTGTCACAAATGTCCACTGTATGTAGAAGATTGCCTTGCCTATGGATCTCAACTTTGATAAGTTTTCTTCAAACTGCCAGAATTTCATAATTAGAGTTCAGACAGAATACTTAGTCAGTTGAGTGACCCAAATTATTTGAGATGCTCATCTATAAGCGAGTGTGACTCTTTTTTTTTTTAGGTGAGTGTGGGCCAAAGGACTGCAGCTGAAGACGGCAGTGAAAAAGATAATCAATATGTATTCATTCTATGGACCTACAATAGAGTGTTTCGGTTCTTCCAGGTGAAGATTGTGAACATGCAAGCTACTCTTTGAGCACATCAGGCCAAGGGGAAAAACATTGAAATGATTGGAGAGAACGGATGTGGCTAAAAAAAACGGGGGGTGGGAGGGTGTGAAGACAATGACTGGATCACAATCACAATTTTACATAACATCTGTATGCGTGTGTGTGTGTGTATTTGTGTGTTTGCTTGTGTGATTTTTCAGTTCTTTTTAAAAAGACAATTAAGTTTTCAAGTACCGCTGGACATGTACCTGCCAGAGAGATTACTATTATTGGGGGAAAAAAAGATGAAAAGATTTTTAAAAAAAAGCCTTGTTACAATATGGGAGAGAACTGCCAACAAGTACTGCTGATTGGGGCCTATTTTATCCAGTGCTGGTGTGTCGTTGTGCTTGTACATATATGTCTTTTCAATCATCCCTTTTTTCCTCTTGGGGGTGGGGGTATCAAGGCAGGGGGTGGGTCTTGCTCATGAGAGAGAAGAGGGAAAAGAATAGAGTATTTTGTTATTGTCCAATCAGAGGGTGACAGTATGTATATATCTATATTGTATATATGTGATGAAAATGCGTTGGCTTTTTGTGTGACACTACCTTTTACCTGTACTATGGTTCTACATTCAGTGTTTCAGTGTTGATAATATATATTTGGTTTGTGTTTAATTTTTCTGTTTTTTTGATTTTGTCTTTGTCATTTCTTGTATTTTTTTTCTCCTATTTGTCCTTTTTTGTTTATTGCACGGTTTATTACTTTTGTTGTCCAATGAGGTGACACAGCTACTCTTTGTATTCGTTTAGTGCTGTAAAATAACTCAAGTGTTATTAGAATTGTTGATACCACCGCCCACCCCACCCCCTTCCCCAATATGCATGAATGGCACTTAAAGAAATAAAATATGGTAACTTCACTGTGGAATAATGTGCTGTTTGAGCTTTTTTCCTAAAGACATTCAATCTCACCGTGTGTGTATATAGCAGTGGCCTATCTGTATCTGTAGAAATTGAGCTAAACGATAATCAGCATGCTAACATTCTGATTCTAAGATAGGTTAAATGTGTCAGCTGAGATTAATGGGAAGACCATTAGTTTTGTAAGTACTAATCATAAACCAACATACTGGACAAACAAACGACGTGATGTTGGCTCTAAAAGAAAAGGGGGCATGAAATGTTTGTGCCAAATGTCATCACAGTTCATTCAATAGTTGTGGACACATTTGTATCAACACTATGTGACACACAGATAATGTTGGTCTCTAAGATTCATTGTCTCTAAACAATAAATATGTTGTAAAAATTTTGCGTCAATCCATAATATAAAGAGATTTTACAGATATATGACAGATATTTTACTAGATCATGTGAAGACATTGACCTATTGGTGGCACCTGAGGGGAAGTCAAGAGATCACCAAAATCAGTAGGCTCCATAAACTATGCCAAACCATTCAGCGGTTGTTGTGATACTTCAGTGGCTGACTGACTGATTGACTGTCATTGTCATCTCTAGAGCTACACTATTCAGTGTCTAATAAAAAAAGTACACTTGATCTTATATCTTTCTTTCTTTTTTAACAGTATATCAATAACATCTTTACTAAGACACAGAGGAACAGGCTAAGGAAAGGTTGGTGTACAACCTTCTGGTACAAACTCATATATACTCACACGTCACATACATCAAATTTCTCTTTTACACACCCACCCTGCCAAGTACCCTCCTAGTGTTTCCATGTGGTGTGACACTTCATAACATGTGTCCACACTAACACATCACAGTGCATATGTACCTCACCCTGGTGGGATATTCACTCACTCACTGGAGGGGCACCAGTGTGACCACAGTTGTGGATTTACTGGCAGTGGTTTGACTCTTATGGAAGGACTCTGACAAGACGGACATCATGTTCAAAACTTTCTCTTTGCTCCTGTTGATCCTGGTCCTGAATATTCAGCTGTACTCATCAGCACCCATTCGTAAGCAATATATTTCTTCTAAATGTCTAAAAAGAGAAAGATCAGTCATCATGAATAGAAATCGGACAGTGAATGGTTAAGTCAATTCTGATGATGCAAAATGAATTCAAAGCTATTATTTGTCTTAACAAGGAATTGCCTCTGAAAAATAATGCAGGTGTCATCATTTAATATAGACTGTTGATAATAGGCAAATTACAAACAATTTTTACAGTTTTTAGATATAATATATTTTCACACATACAGTACATAAAGTGTATATGAGTGCATCATGTAAATTAGTTTAAAAAGTATTACAAGTAACTCAGCAGACAGCTGGAAAAACCTGTTAGTATTTATCTGTGCTTATCTAACCTGTGTTTCAGAATATGTTCACTAGTGAGTCAACAGAATGTAAGACAGTGAGGCAAATAAATAATGCTTTACACACATATTGTATTTTACAGTTACAAACAATAAGGTGCAAATATGACACACCCTTAGCTTACCTGTGAATCAAGGATAAATGCCATGCATCAGCTTGGATGTGTAGAGCACCCACATTTATCACAAAATACTTTCACTGCCTGTTCAATGATGCACCTGCTCCTGTAGCATACTATGTGGCCTAAACTTGGATCACCACACGCCCACACACACTTCATGTTTATATCAGGTCACAAGAGATCCTCTTTAACTGTTACATAATTGCCCGTCATTAAATTTGACACCATATTCAGAGTGTACGATTTACCATATGGAACTTGGATGTGCACTTTTGTTCAATACCACACCATTTTAATGGACTAGTATTTCAGCTTATATCAGCTTTCACATTCCAACAAATGTATACATCACAGAAAGAGAAATATAACACATATTTGGGGCTTTTTTTTACCAAAAAAAAAGGCTTTAATGTCTAAATTTAGAGTAAATTCCAGGGGGGAACAATATTATTACTTCCCATTACATCCCATTTGCTTCCTACACATTCCTTGAATGACAAAGGGTGTCCAAACATTTGACTGGTAGTGTAAATGTATACACTTCCTCAACTACTGTGTAAAATTCCCATTTTTTTGTGCTGATATTCATTAAAACAGACTTTAATAAATATCAGGCAAAGAATGCTTACACTGTTCATGAGCTAACGAAACATACCACATTGGTACATTGGCTGTTTTGTTGCTAAGCCATTTACATTACAGTTCCACTTTCCACTTTACTATTACAGCTGGTGAATTTGTTCAGCCTTCAGTTGTTGGTGGAGAACCAGAGGAAGTTGCAGGAAAGGAGGGAGGTTACCCAGGAGAATGCATTCAAGAGAAACTCATTCCAATTATTGCAGAGGTATCAGCTGCATCTTCAGCAGTGAAGCTAACATCTGAGGAAGGGACTGTAGAAAAAGACATTCCAGCTATTGCAAAAGATCCCAAACCAGTGGTCACCACAGATCAGATTACTGTTGACAATGATAAAACTGTATCTCAAGAAACTGCTGCTCAAGAGCCTTTGGCTGCAGATGCACAAGCATCTTCAGTGGAGGAACCTGCGCTAGTGCAACCAGCCTTTGCAGAAGTATCTCCAGGTAGCACAGTCGAGGTTGCTCCAGCTGTTGCTGTAGACAGTGAGTCTCCAGAGCAGCGCATTCTAGAGGATCAAGCTCCAGCAGGGACTGTTCGTGAACCTACTGCTTCTCAAAAACCTGCCCCTGCAGAAGTTGGGACAAAAGAGAAAGGTGAAGTAGACCCTGAACAGTCGGGCCCAGAAGTACGGGCCCATGAGCCGGAACAGCCAGGAACAGTCCCTATCATTTCCTCACAAGCAAATCAAGAGGAAGACATTGAAGAACATGCAGAAGATGTAAAAACAACTGTCCTAGTAGTGGTGGAAGAAAATGCTGAAGAACCCCTTCCCAGTGCAACAGAACAAGAGGAATCTATTGTTCTTGTTCCAGTAGAGCTTGACTCAAAAGAGGAAGGTCAACAGGAAACAAAACCACAAGAGACAGCCCTAAGGGAGCAGGTTGTCATTGCTGGTTGTCGTTGTCCCTCAATAATAAAGACAGCTACAAAGGAACATGCAAAAGAAGCAGAGGCAGCTGACCCAATAGTGTTGAAAGGAGACACTGAAGAGGACCCTACTACAAGCCAACACGTTCCACCAGAAGAAGAGGAATCTGTTGTCCTCTCTCCTGTAGAGCTTGAGACTGAAGATGGAGGTCAAGAGGAACCTGCTGGAGAGGAAACAGTACCACAGGAGTTGGCCCCAGAAGATAAAGTTGACACTACCCTTGTGGAAGGGGATGCGGATCTGGAGGAAGAAGTTGAAGAAGAATCAATCCCTATAGTTTCCCCAGAGGTACCAGAGGAAGAAACTCAAGAAGAAAATACAAAAGTTGAAGCTGCTGCAACAGCAGACAGTTCAACATTGCTTGTTTCACTAGTTTCAAAAGAAAATGCTGAGGAAGAGCCTTCTATTGATAAAGAACCAGAAGAAGAGAAATCTATCACCCCTTTTCCCTCAGAGATTGACTCTAAAGAGGAAAGACAAGAGAAAACAGTGCCACAAGAGTCAGCCCCAGAAGAACTGGTTGTTCTTGTTGAACCGAGCAGTGAGGAACCAGAGGGTAATCACATGAAAACTGGAGAGGAAACAGTGACACAGGCGTCAGCTCCAGAGGATAAGGTTATCATTGCTGGTTGTCATGGTCCCTCAGAAACAGAAACAGAGGAAGCTCCAGAGGAAAATGCAAAAGAAGTAGAGGCAGCTGACCCAACAGACCTGGAAGGAGACACTGAAGAGGACCCTGCTACAAACAAAGACCTTCCACCAGAAGAAGAACCAGCTATACTAGTAGTGGTGGAAGAAAATGCTCAAGAACCTCTTCCCAATGCAACAAAACAAGATGATTCTGTTGTTCTTGTTCCTGTAGAGCTTGACTCAAAAGAGGAAGGTCAACAGGAAACAAAACTACAGGAGTCAGCCCTAAGGGATCAGGTTGTCATTGCTGGTTGTCGTTGTCCCCCAATAATAAAGACAGCTACAAAGGAACATGCAAAAGAAGCAGAGGCAGCTGACCCAATAGTGTTGGAAGGAGACACTGAAGAGGACCCTGCTACAAGCCAACACGTTCCACCAGAAGAAGAAGAATCTGATGTCCTCTCTCCCATACAGCTTGAGACTGAAGATGAAGGTCAAGAGGAACCTGCTGCAGAAGAAACAGTATCACATGAGTTGGCCCCAGAAGATCCAGTTGTTGTTGTTCCTGTAGAACTGAGCAGTGAGGAACCAGGAGGTGATCAAGAGAAACCTGTTGCAGAGGAAACAGAACCACAAGAGTCAGCCCTAGAAGAACTTGCTGTTGTTGTTCTTGTGGAACCAACCAGTGAAAAAATAGAGGGTGATGAAGTGAAACTTGCTCCAGAGGAAACAATGCCACAGGAGTCAGCTCCAGAGAATCAGGTTGTCATTGCCGGTTGTCATTGTCCCTCCGAAACAGAAATAGAGGAGGCTCCAGAGGAACATGCAAAAGAAGTAGAGGCAGCTGAGGCAGAAGGAGACACTGAAGAGGACCCTGCTACAAACAAAGACCTTCCACCAGAAGAGGAATCTGATGTCCTCTTTCCTGTAGAGCTTGAGACTGAAGATGAAGGTAAAGAAGAACCTGTTGCAGAGGAAACAGAACCACAAGAGCCAGCCACAGAAGAACCTGCTGCTGCTGTTGTTCTTGTAGAATCGGCCAGTGAAAAAATAGAGGGTGATGAAGTGAAACCTGCTCCAGAGGAAACTGTGCCACATGAGTCAGCTCCAGAGGATCAGGTTGTCATTGCTGGTTGTCATTGTCCCTCAGAAACAGAGGAAGCTCCAGAGGAACATGCAAAAGAAGTAGAGGCAGCTGACCCAACAGACCTGGAAGGAGACACTGAAGAGGACCCTGCAACAAACAAAGACCTTCCACCAGAAGAAGAATCTGTTATCCTCTTTCCTGCAGAGCTTGAGATTGAAGATGGAGGCCAAGAAGAACATGCTGCAGAGGAAACAGAACCACAAGAGTCAGACCCAGAAGAACCTGTTGTTGTTCTTTTGGAACCAACCAGTGAAAAACCAACTCCAAACGACCCAATCCTCATATTTACCCTGGAAGATTCAGAGGATGGTCCAGAGGATAACACGGTAGAAGAAACAGAGGCAGCTGAACACTCAGATCTACTTCCTCATAACCCAGCCCTGGAAGAGGATGCAACTCCCCAGGAGACTGAACCGAAAGGCAATCCAGTCATACTTACAATATCTGTCACAGAGACCCCATCTGAGAGTGAGTTGATAAAAGAGATACTGGTTCCAGTTGAGGGAGTCATAGCAGCTGCAACGGAGGTCTTTACTGAAGTTCCAGCTATCACTGATGCAGAAGTAAAGAGTGTTCTTGCTGCCCTGGAAGATAGTGGTGGCACCAAAATCAGAACACACAAAGATGATGTAAGAGCTGATATTATAGTAATAAAAGAGGAACCTATAGGTAAGAATCCAACATCTCATTTTTACAATGTGTGTTCTTAATATTTGTATATTTGTCTTGACACATTTCAATTATTTTTGTATCATAGGTCTGTTGAAATAAATGTTTAATTTTCCTCATATTATGTTTAAACTATCCATGATGTTATTACAATCAGTTTGACATTCAAAGGAAATAAATGGGAAAAGGTCTTGGTTAATTCCTGAGGCACATATAGTGCTGTGACATGAGAGCTCACATTGAGAAAAGTTAAATATCACTGTATGTAGTAAAAATGACTGTTGACTTTACTAAATGCTGATAACTAACTATATTAATTGGAGTTTTGGTCTCACAGCTCTGGTGAGCAGGGGGGCAGTGCTTGGTGCAGCATTCTTCACACTGATGTCTTTCATCATTATTGGATATATTTTGATGACTTTATCCAAGAAACTGCGGTGAATGAGTGAGTACAACAATGTTACCAAATTGAATCAGCTTATAATTGAATCAGCTTTTTTAAAGCATATTTGTTAAGGTGTTTCCCCATAGCATTAAATGTCCCTTACTTCATAAGCAACTTTAATACTCAAACACATTTAGGTATTGTTTTGTAAGTTCAACATAGAGCATGGATGACATTTTTTGGGCAAATTGAAAAAAGTTAGAAGATTGTCAACATCTTTAGGACTCATCCAAACATGAGCATCTCTGTCAAATGTTCAATCAAGATACTTCACTCTGAAACATTAATGTCAACTTCATGGTGCTAGTTGTGTTAGCCTGGCTATCCCCGACTATAAAAGCTCATACAAGCTTAGTCTGGCCAAGCTTCCGTTCTACCTGAACTTCCAGGAGGCGCTGCGTCAATCAAATGCCTCTGTATGCTACTGGATGAAGCTACAACCAATCAGACCACTCATTCCGATGACGTATGTGTAGCCGTATTGGTGATGCACCACCATAGTAGTACTATCACAAAAATGTGTGAGTTGTTTGATCATTTTCGATTGACACTGACCAAACAATTGTCATTGGATACTGATTCAAATGTTTCTGAAGCCTGATTGGTTCATAGAAGTATATGACATACTTTCAACCCTGTTCCCACTTCAAACCAGAGATGAAAGAGGACAGAGAACAAAAGAAATGCTCATGTCTCTCATGTGGAATAACCAAAACTGTTCTAACTTTGACCAAGAATAGTGTTTTAGTGAATAACATCATCACTGATTATAAGCTGAGAAAATACTTTAAGGAGCTAAACAACACTATTGTTTAATCGGCACTCATACATTTTTTCTCCTATTTTAGGTTACAGAGGACCTGACCACTGGGATAGCTGTTTGGAGAAATTTGGAGCTGCTGAAGAACTCAGCAGAACAAGTTTCGCAGCATTTAATACATTGCACTACAGTTTCTTCAAGATTTGAACACTCAGTGGATTTTTCCCCAAACTGCTGCTCTAATGATGGAAATCACATCAGAATATTATGTTTACACATCCTATCTCTTTTACTGTAACACTGTGTCGTAACCTAATGTAAGCTGTGGGGTGGAGACAATTATTAGCTACTTGAGACATTTCTCTTGTGTAAAACATTTAGATAGATCTGAATGGTGTAGTAGTGATACTTTTATAGAATAAATGAATGTGAGCATATGACCAACCTTGTGATAAAAGGTAATTATGATCTGTAAAATGAAATGTATATTTATAGTGTGTGTTTGAATGTTGTCATGTCGTCTGTGTGATCATGTTTTAATTTTAGAACTCATGGAAGAATTGTTGACTTTAATTGTTTCTGATTGTTGATCTAATGGTATTTAAACTTGTACAGAAATAAATTGTGTGCAAGTGTACTGACATGTTTCTTTCCTATCAGACAGCATGCAGCCTTTGATCACAAAATCTTACATACAGCATGTGTGTTTCCAGGGGCCTCATGGCTCATGCACATGGTACACCACATGCATGAACCAAGTGGGCCTATCACTTTTCTTGCTCTGCCATACAGCATGGGGTGCAAAGGGCTCCTATCAATCACACTTTGGCATGCTGCAGTATCAGCTATATGTTAAAAGCTCATCCTACATATTGTAGATACTTTAAGGAGAGTAAAAGGGACACAGTATTCTAAATGTAAAGCTTTAAACTGTGTTCTATTTTAAAACTGCACCCAAGTACAGAAAGTATATCCCATTATAATTGATGCCTTTTTATTGAACCTGTCGTAACTCTAAACCCCAAAGTCCATATGAATCAAATGCAAATAAAGGAGACCTGCCAGGGGGTACAAGTTCTCATAACTTTTACAGCAAGTACTATGTCCTTGACATACTTCAGAAGCTTTTATATATTTAGGAAGTCAGGACACAGAAGAACTGACAACTGGAATATCTGTTCAGAGAAATATGGAGCAACTGAAGCTATGAGCAGAACACATTTCACAATGCTGGATCTTTGTTTTATAAAGTCCACTTAACATACTACAGTTTCTTCTACATCCGGGCACTAAGAAAGTTGATTTTTCTTTTCTCCAAACATCCAATCTATTGAAGGAGACCCCATAAGAATAGACATCCTATCTCTCTTACCACTGTGTCTTCACCTAAAGCGGTGAAGTTGTAAGTAGAGATGATTATCAGCTATTTGAGATGTTACTCTTGTTCAAAACATTTGGATAGATCTGATCTGAATAATGTAGCAGTGGTACTTTAGTATGAAAAATTGATGTACTCATGATCTATAAAATGTAAAGTGAATTTACAGTGAATATGAATATTGTCATCTCATCTGTGATCATGCTCTTATTTTTGAAATAATGAAAGAATTATTGACTCAAAATATTTCTGATTGCTGATCAGATCATTATTAAAGTTGCACAGAGATCAATTGTGTGCAGGTTTACTGAATTTCTTATTTCTTATCAGTGTTCACAAAATGTTCTTTATATGCAGCATGCACATTTCCAGGCGTCTTGTGGCTTATACTTATAGTACACAGCTCTCAGCTCCCCTATCAATCACACTTTGGCATGCTGCAGCTCCAGCTATATGTTTACAGCATCCTGCACAGTAAATATTTTTAGGATGGTAACAGGGACATGGTGTTCCAAATGAAAGCTTTAAAATGCTTTTTGTTTTAAAACTGCACCCAAGTAAAGTAAGTATATCCCATTGTAACTCTTGCTCTTTTATTGTGCCTGTCATGACTCTAAACCCCAAAGACTGTATGAAATCATGCAGATTAACAAGACCTGCCTGGGGGTTAAGACTCTCGTAACTTTTACACATTTACAGCAGGTACTCAAGTGGGGTTCAAAAGTCGGAGACCACATTTAAAATCTCTAAGATTTTCACATAAATCTGGAAATAATCAGAAGGTTTGAGAATTCAGAAATATTTAACAACACAAGGAGTTATGACTTGAAATGTTGATTCTTTACTATTTACAGATTAAAAAAAATCTAATTTAAGCAAATGTGTCAGATTTCCTTGAACTGTAATAGTCATTTTTTAAATATTGTTTTGTGGGTGGTTGGTGGCAGAATGACCAATAGGAAACAACGGGGGAGAGAAATTGGTATGACATGCAACTAAGGTCCCTTACCTGACTCAAATCAGGGATGTTGTCTTATATTGATGCATACATTCAGATGACACTCAGCTGTTATAAATATGGCTGTGCCTTAAGTTTACAAATTGTTGCTTACAAAGCATTGTGATAGTGGGAAACACAGCATCAGAACTAAGTAGAAGTGTTAGGAGTCAGGTTGTTATTCTAAGCAAAGTGGGGGTTTTCTCAGCGTCACATCATGGCTAGACTAAATGTGTCTAAGGCTGCCGTGCATGAAACTCTAAATGCTTTGCGGAAACTGGATCAGTTGTATCCACATCAGGAGCAGCCAGATCAAAGTGGCTACACCATCAGAAGATTAATACATCAAGCTGAGTTCTCGGAGAGATAGAAAGCAGCTTCATCACAGTTACAGAATTTGTTAAATAAAGAACACAAGACTCCAATCAGCAAAAATGCTGTCAAATAAGGCTGTCTTGTTGTGGTCTCAGAGAATGAGTAGCTATTTCTAAAGCACTTCTCTGAAGGGGAAACAAGGCCAAATGCTCGGAGTGGGATGAGAAATACCAGCATTTTCACACAGTGGATGACTGGATTTACCTATTCTGAATTTGAGATTGATGACAGTAAAGAGACAAACAGGATTGATAATGACAGATAGTGTATTGCAGCAGGATAATGACTCTGAACACACCTAAAAACTTTGCAAGAACTAGTTGAAGACCAAAGAAGACCATTTCCTTCACAGTCACCTGACCTCAGCTTCACTGCACATTTATGGGAGCCACTTGAAGACTGAGAAAGTCAAGCAATCTCTGACACCACAAGTTGTGTCAGATCATGCTGGGATAACATGATTCATTTAGTTTTGCAAGAAACTTGTGGAATCAATGCCAGCTCGCACACATGCTGTCATTAGAACAAGTGAGGAATTCTGAATACTAAATAACAATAATAAAATATCTGAGATTCACATAAAAAAACAACAAAAAAAACCTTCTCACTCAGTATTACATTTCAAACAAATGCAAAACATAAGTATCTTGACTTTTTTAACCCTACTGTATGTCATTCACATACCTCAGGCACTTTAATTCACACATCAGTGAAGTTTTTATGTATTCAGGAAGTCTCATTTTGATTGAGTGATCTGAGAACAAATTGCTTTTATATAACACACAGACACACTAATTAAAACAATTACAAATATAATTTGACGTACCAGTAAGTAAAACCTTATTTAAATTGTTGAATCTCTTGGGGAGTATATTACATTCTCCCGTTTTAGATTTTGTGTTGTGCTTTGTTGTGTATAATTAAAAATTAGTATCCTGAACAATTTTAGATAGTTCAGATGTTGCCAAAAAGCATGTTTTAAATTATTAACAGAATGAGCAAGATTTCTCTATGAATTATATGTATTTGTCATGATTGCCTAATGATGAGCATTTTTTGTAACTGAAACAGAATACCTTATTTCAGTTCAAGTTTTCAATATTTACGTGTAGTCTAGTGAAGCTGTGATGATACTGATTGTCTTAATCACGTTAATAAATTGACAAATACATGGCTTTGAGTGTGTGTTAGTTTTCATTCTACTCGCAATGCTGCATATGGAATTTTGATGATGTGATGAAGTGAATCTGATGCAGTTAGTTTTGGAATACTTGCGTTTGATGGACATCCTCATATTTGTAGGAGGAGGAGTTACTCCAAAAAAACAAAAGGACCTGAGATAATGCTGTCAGCTGAACATGGGAAGGGTGATCAGAGTGATCAGGAATTTTGAACTGTTTCAAGCAGCTCAAGTTCATCGACGGGTTTGATAATGAGTTAATTATAAGAATCAGGTGTATTACAGTACGGAGATACCTAAAACATGCAGGGTGGTAGCTCTCCAGGAGTAAGATCGGAGGCCATTGGTTTAGACCGTTCACTGTGCAAAACATCCTCTCTACACATCTGTTCACTGGTGTTACAACTTATTCAATACATTCTTGTCAGATGTAGTGCTGCTTTGACTTTTTAAAAAACTGCATAAAGATATTTGTCCTTATCAGTCCTGGTGTAATAAATTCATCTCATCTTCAGAGATGAGAAAAGCGTTTATGGTATCACAGCGGCCTCTAGTGGCTGCAGACAGAAGCTGTAAATAACAGTCATGATCACCTAGTTTGTCCTTTGAAAAATGATGAGACAGCTTTATGTGGAAGGTAACCACACAGTTTAAGAACAACTTCATGCTATTGAAGCTTCTTGAGTTCTAAGCCTCCGCACAGAACAGTGGACAAAAGAGGCTGCCTACACCTGTGAGCAACATAGTTGCCAGTCTTGAAACTAACAGACAATTGGTTTGAGGTGTTTTCATGGTTAATGTGATTAAAATAATTATAGTAATTTACTGTATTTCTCAATAGAGGCTAGAGGGGAGAAATATAATGTCATTGTCATTTTAACACACAACTATGCCTTTAATGCATTATTAGATGATTGTGCAATTTGGTAAATCATGGATCAAGACTGCTTAATGGTAATATTATATTTGATGAAGTACTTTGATTGCTTGGTTAATCCAATTCACTAGATTTTCAATTCACTAACTAAATTTTACCCAGAAATCTCTCACTTGAAAAAAGATACTGTATGAGGTTGTACATTCACAGTGCATTATTACAGATACTGTGATTTTATTAATATTCCACCTCTTGTTATAGTAATGACGAAATGATGTTATTTATTCAGTGCAGTTTCTTTTTGTGTACTGAGACACTGTTTGTTGTAGGCTAATAAAATCCCTTACACCTGCATAAAAAGGTTATTTTTAAGAAGAAAGGACATTTTGAAATTTCAAGCACCAAATCATAGAGCAGTTTCCCCCCCCCCAGATCAACCTCTGGTTTACTTTCAAATAAATTACTCATTTGACCATAGATGCAACAAACCTGCTGCATCAGTAAGCAAGCTCACATTAGCAGGTGTATCTATATTTATGTGAAAAGGGAAAAACACAACACAAGAACAAGTTACACCAGTAAAAAGTAGTTATAGGAAAATCATTTCATATGGCAATGTTAAAGTTTAAGATTTTTAAAACCAGCCTTTCTTTAAAATGTATTTTATAGGGTTCCTCCAAGCTATGCATGAATATACAGTTGACACCAGCCTACAGGCCCATTATACACACAGATGAATCTAAGGAAGGTACTTAATTGGTATGGTTTCACGTTAGGCTGCAGTGGGGTCGGGGCTTGATTCACTGTCTGTAGAAGAGGACCTTTTGTCGTCTACAGAAAAACCTCCTTGCAGTCTTACTTGAACATTATTTCCCCATCGCTGCGTGTGTGCACGGCTCTGCCTCTCCCAACTCCTCTACACCACGATCCGAATGAGTTACTGAAGCTTTCGGCTCAAGCCTCCATCCGCCATTTTCAACAGATTGAAAGCAGGTAGAGCCAAAAAAAAAAATTAAAAAAGAATCACGAGTCCCCGGTCAAATAAAGCAGGTAAGTGCGCGTATGAGTATCCTAAACCCAAGAACCGCCCTACGACAGGCGGCATTAAGGAGGAAAAAGCTCCAAGCACCTTCCTCCGGCCAGCATCGGGAAGAATGAGGGCAGCAGACGAATAGCCTACAAGGGTAACAATAAACTGCATCATTCACTCGTTGCACAGTTTAGATATTCGCCTGTTTTATTTGTGTTGGACAACTTTTTTATGATGAACCCAGACTAAACGCGTTAAATCCGCTTTACGCAGACGCACACATTGAAATCTCTCGCTCCGTTTGTTGCTTGAACTTAAGAGGGATTTAAAAATGTCTGATCACAACTCCTGCACCAGCGGATTATAGTAAGAAAAAAAATCTAATGAACCTAAGTGAACTGGTTACTAAAAGTTAATCTATTTTCCAGGCTTTTGTTGAGGAGGGGGTTAAATAGCCTGAATTGGAGCTACACAAACCAAGACAATGAGATGAATTGTCATACATGATCATGCCATTGATCTCCCTTTTAATTAATATAGATATGGATATCATGAAGTCTTTAAATATAAGTGTTAAATATAGTCTATTAAAATATATGCTAGTGAAGAGTGTGTGTGGAATATTTTAGATTTTGAATTCAGTATGCAGTGGCCAGCCTACAAGGCATGTCAGCAGCTCATTGTGCTCCTTAACAATTGTCTTTTTTTTCAGCCAGTTGGGACAAAATGCAACCATCCAAAGCATAATATGCAAACCTCCTGACAAAACATAGCTGAGAAGACTAGTCAATGGACAGAAGAGTATTCTGTAAAAATTAATTTTGACTGGTTTCCACTTCTAAAATGTGTAAATGTGCTGCTTTTCTCTCTGTTGTGTGATTTGTAAATGGGGCACATTTGGGATTTTGTCTTTTTGGTCAGACAAAATAACCATTTTGTCGTCATATTAAGCTTTAGAGAATTGTGATGGGCATTTTCACTCTTTTCTGACATTTTATAGGTTAAGTGGTTTATCAGTTAATTGATAAAATGAAGAGGTTAATGTCTGCCTGTGGTTAAATTAGCATTTTCCAACTTTCCAGAAGTCCATGTGGTGCAGACACAGGAGTCTGTTGTCATGAACTTGGCAAACCAGACTCAACATTTAAATAATTGCTCATAAATGCCTTTTATTCAGTACCATGTTTTGGTTTTATGCAAAAACATCAAAGCTTTAAAGGAAACTGATATTAGATGGTTGGTGTGCTGTCCTCACTGAGTTGCATTTCCTGTCTTGGGAATGAATTCACTTAGAGATGTTCCTGTTGAGTGATGGTGCTACACATTTCATAATGATCTACTCTATATTTTATTACAGTTTCATGTGGTAAGGACAAAATCTTGGTGCCCACCCTAGTAGCCCATATGAACAGGTGAAATGTTTGACAAAATTATGCTACTGTGTTCTAAGTGAGGATATTTGACATTCTCACAGATTTTTTAGGCTTTTTGATAACACAAAAATCTTTTTTTTTAAGTATTTGAGGTCATGGCTATTACTGGTGGGACAGTGGAAACTCTAGATGAAATTCCAGCCCACATGTGGACGGGTCTGCCCGACTGTTTGAGTCTCAGGCCTTCTGCTATCAATCAAAGCCGCATCGGTAAGTAAATAAGTAAGTCTGTAGTCTATTCAGATAACTGCAACTTCAACAACATATTTCCACTTGCACTGCACAAGAACTTACAACTCTAAAAATAACTTCCTGCAGTCCATTAGGCTCAACCACAGTGACACCAGGTTGAAAAGTAAAATAGAGCTTGTCAATTTTTTAACAGTTCTGAGGTAGAGTTGCAAAGATTCATAGATTAAACGAATAACTGGTTGGTTGAAAGCTTATTGGCAGCTATTTAATCACTTTGAGTCATTAAAAAAAACCACACCAAACATGGTCCACATTATCTGGTTTATTTTGTCTTCTATGATTGGTTGGGACAAAAGAAGACATTTGAGGACATCGCCTTTAGGTAACACTGATTGACATTTTTCAAAATTGTCTGACATTTTATAAACTGAGCAACTATTCACTTATTCTAAAAAGTACTTTTGCGTTTCTGAGTATAAACAAAAGTGAAAGAATATCGCAGGTATGTCTCAAATCAAAAGGATTTCAGTGTTTTCTTCCAGAGACAGATTGATTCTATAGGGAAGCTTTTTAGATAAATTATTCCTAAAGCTGCTTAACAACCATGCTTTACACTGTCTTTATCCCACAATGAGCCTCAGAGGAGGTATATGGAGACACATACATATGCAAGAAAACAAAAGAAAGACAAATTGAGTAAGTAGATAGCAATTTATTGTCAGCAACTGAAATCAAACTGCCTTTTACTAACTTAGTAAGATTGTTTATTGAAAACATATTTTTTCCAAATTGAATAGTAATTGGACAACTCAAAAATAAAAGAAAATAGTCTCAAATAACCAGAAGTTATTACACTGAAGGTTATTATTTGCATCATCATGCAAATAACCACATCCCATATTCTCTGGATTGATGACTGTCCAGTTGTAAACAATTATTGCATTCATCAACAGCGTTGTAACCATAACAAACTATACACTGATATTCATCATAATATAATATTGATAAAGTTAAACGCAGTCCAGGAAATCTTTTTGGCACCGCAATAAAACTAAACACGGTACCTACAGAAATGGTTAACACATTTAGTTGTTAAAATCTAAAATATAGCAGCTATGAGATGTTTATTCCTCATTTTTATTTTCAGGTGTCTGGGCAACGCGGGTGATTCCTAAAGGCAAGAGGTTTGGCCCGTTTGTTGGAGAGAAGAAAAAAAGGTCCCAGGTGACCAGTAATGTTTACATGTGGGAGGTACGTTACAGGCTGCTCTGTTGGATCCTCTCCCTACAACATTCATCACCACCTCTTGGGTGTGCAGCTAAAATGAGCAAGTACAATTATTATCAACCAGAACACCTCCAGTTCAAAAGAGCTGTAAAATGAGTCAGCTGTGAAAGGTGTACAATGAATCAACACAAACTTCTGGCATTTTCAAGGCATAACTTTGGGGGGAAAAGGAGAAAAGCTGTTAATGTCATTACATTTCTATGATAAATACTCCACTTTTCTGGAGAAATATACAAATGTTTTAAAACATCATATTTCTACCTTGTTGTCCTGTAGATATATTTCCCAGCACGGGGTTGGATGTGTGTTGATGCCACAGACCCCATCAAGGGGAACTGGCTGCGCTATGTGAACTGGGCTCGCTCCAGTGAAGAGCAGAATCTTTTCCCCCTGGAAATCAACAGAGCTATTTACTACAAAGTTTTAAGGGTAAGAAAGACCTATTCACACTGTTCAACAGTGCTACATGGACTGAAATATGGTGAATAAGTGAACGAATGAAAAATAATTCTGGTTTATGATCTATAAAATACAATAAGAATATACAAATGCAGTCTATGTAAAGATATACTGAAATGAAAAAGTCTACCTGAGTTTAAGTTTGAATTCTGTGAGATCCATTGGCCTGTTAACACAAATCTAATACTTTTGAAGTTGCCTTAAGCTTCCTAAAAACACTCCTAAAAAAACAACAACAATGCAGTGTAGGCCAGTTGGAGGCCGTTTTTTCTCTGATTGTGTTTGTGCTAAGATTTACTCTTTGGCCGAATAATTACTGTAAACCACACTCCTGTGCTTTTTGATAGACATTTGCAATGTTTAACCTGCATGTGGCAAAGACTTTATAGGCTGAAATGTTGTATCAAGCAATTTTTTTTAGGTCACTTTCAAAATTCAGTATGCATACAGTTTTTCTGCAGAACCAAATTAGTTAAAACTGCCTTGTGTATATTTGTGCTTTGCATTGGTTATATGTAACAAAGTACATTCACAGAAGTTTTGCACATAAGTAAAATGTCTTTAAGATATATAAGATACTATTTTCATTTTATACTACTTTGTACTTCTGTTACATTTTATTACAAGCTTTATAGATCAATATTTTATACATGATCAGTTAATAAAATATACATTGCTGATTAGATCAGAATAATAGCTTTACCTATAAAAAATATAAATATAACAATCCAAATTGTACTATTTTGCATAATGAGTACTTTTGCATAATCACTCAGGTAATGTTTTAAATACTGGACTTTTATTTGCAATTTTTTTTAGCTGAGGTAATGCTTGCTGACTTCCTTACATATTAAATAACGTTTTATTAATGTGATTAAACTGAGTTATGGTTGCTTCCGTACATACATTTGACATATATAAGCTTACTATCCACAAATGTGGGCCAAATAAGAGTATACTGCAGACTATGGTTAAAAACCCTGTCAAATTCCATACACCCCCTCCTCTTAAAACAGATTAGATGCACAGTGGCCCAAATATCCCCCTTGCCTCAGCAAGCCGGGCCGTGATTGGTAGCCGACCTCATCTTTCATTGTTACAGCCTATCGGGCCGGGAGAGGAGCTGCTGGTGTGGTACACTGTGGAAGACAACCCTGAGATAACAGCTGCACTGGAGGAAGAAAGAGCCAGCAGTCTGAGCAGGAAAAATTCACCCAGGGCGAAGCGAGGTGAGGCCTGCCTTTTTACACAAAACAAGAGATGACATTACAGCTTATGATCTCTGCGAAGGGTCACAAAGTTTAGCCACTAAATTGATTTTTTCGCTCTCTCCTCTTCGCCAGTAGGAAGTTGTAAAAACTGCGGCGAAGCTAGTTAGCTACTAAATGAAGGAAGGCTAGTGGTGGCTAGCTGCTGCGATGTGTGTGTGTGTATGTGAGTGTGTGTAGGGCTTTTCTCTCTATATACTTTCACACCCCGACCTCAAAACTCGTCGCTGCGTGCAGATTTAGCTCCTCGTCGGCCCACTTGCTCTTGTTAAATGTATAGTTGGACTGTTAAAGGAGCAATCTGGGTAACTTTTACGCAGCTTTGTCCCCCTCCTCCTCTGGGTCCGGACGGTGTCGAGGATGTGACCTTCCTTGAGTTCCTAAAGCATGAAAGCCATCCATCGGCGAGCCTCTCCACTTGATGATGGCCTAGCAGGTTAGCTAACGTGAACCTAGCCAGCTGCTTTTATCCACCGGCTAACTGGAGAGCACAGGTATTGGGTAACAACCTAAAATATAGTAGTTATATCTTTCCTCGGAGTGTGTCTAAAATCACCCTGCTCGTCGTGCGTGTTGGGTCCAGAATAACCAGCTTGTCGGGTTGTCAGACTTGGTTGTTGCATGCTAGCTGAGGCTACATGGCTAATCATGTCTGAACGCACGGACATCTCGGTGTGTAGTCTGTACAGATGGTAAACTATGCGAAGTATATTATCATTATTATTACTATTATTGTCTGATCTGGTGTGAAGATAGCTGGCATGCTGTATTGTACGGTTATTACAATGTTATAGCCTGGTTTGGTAGCGCTGCTATTGTGGTAGTTAAGACATCAAAACAAAGCCTCAGTATTAAAGAGATAGAAACGCAATTTAGCTAACTTTTCTTACATATATGCAATAAATGTTTGCATCTGTAAAACATGAATTATGTTCATGTTAAAGGAAGTCATGCGCCATCAACTCAGCCCCTTCTTTTTGTAGGAAACACTCATGTTAGTTGTGTAATGGCACATTTGTCAGTATGAACTTTGGGACATTGTGTTTTCATAAAACACACTTTAATCATATGTGGTGTTTCTATGTGGGAATCACAAAGAAGAGGCCAAATTGATGAGATATACATTTAGTGTCTTCTTTCTGATCTCATCTGTTTGACAGTTCTTGCTTCACCTATTTATCTTACAGTGGAGTCTATGGCATGAGGTAAAATATGGAGTTGCGTCATGTGTGGTAAAGAAATTATTGAAACAGTACTATTGTGAAATATCACAGGTTATAACAGCTCAATGTAGATATTGTGCTCCTTAGATGCTTGCTAGTGTCAAATTACTTTGTAACATACTTTGAAATGACTTTGGATGTAGTAACATCACAAAGACGGGCAATGTGCAGAAAGTACCATTTGTCCCCACCATAATTTAAATATCAAATTATAAATAAATAAAATTCAAATTTTAGGACTGTATGCTGCAAGTATTTAGTTTTCTACATGAAATGTTTTTTGTCATAATTTTAAGGGCTTTATTATTTGTTTTCCTGTATTAATAGATGGTGTAATTGTATGTGTGACTACATGCTATACAGTCTACAGTCGTCATTGTGCACCACAGTGTAGCTGATGGCACTGAACTGCAAATTTGCCCTCGATTAAGTTGTCTGATTTGCTTCATCTTAATATCAGACAGCATGCGTGTTGCCTAACCGATGTGTTCAAAGTTGGTGTGTTTCACATGTGATGCATTGATTCCTGAATTGAAGTAAACAAAGCTGAAAGGCCCAGAGAGTTTCTTAAAACAGGGTTTCTTAAATGCTGTTGCAATTAAATGATGCACACATTTAAGTCGTTGTGTTGTTGCTGTAGTTTTAGCAGCCTCTAACTCTGCTGGTCAGATGACTGACCTGCAGCATGTGTTTCTCTGGTATGAATTAGGCTTTGTAGGCCAGGTCAGATGACCTTTTTGTGGACACACTCCACTGATAATAAGGTGCCAGGGAAGCCTCTTGAGTCAGATCAGGCTTAGACCTTCAAAAAAGTCACATTAAACATAGCCTGAGACATATTTATCTACTGTTAAAATTACTGATGCACTCAAGCCTGCAATTGTAAACAAAATGTTTACATAAGAATAGGCTGCAAGGTTACTGACCCCCAAAAGCAGTCACATGTAACTTTACATAAAGCCCTTTTTAAAATCTAGTTGTTGAACATGAACCCAGATAATTTTATGTTGTAAAGAAAACACAAGAAAAAGAAAAGATTGCAGTATGTGCAACATGGTTGTATTAGCTGTAAAGAAAAATAATTCTTAGAAATCTGTGCATGTTTTTTTAAGTTGGGAGGAAAAATAATACTGTATACCACCAGAATTGGTCTTAACTGCAAGATTTTTTTTGGTCGCTGGAGTTTATGGTAAATTAGTTGAAGCATG
This sequence comes from Rastrelliger kanagurta, assembly GCA_024605255.1. NCBI lineage: Eukaryota > Metazoa > Chordata > Actinopteri > Scombriformes > Scombridae > Rastrelliger > Rastrelliger kanagurta. The sequence goes on along the minus strand of JANJYQ010059111.1, from coordinate 1,474 downwards.
CTAATTGGCCAAAATGGATTGTAACTAAACCAAAATTCTAAAATGTTTTTAGAATATAAGTGATTGTGGTAAAATCTTATGCCAGCTATACCGGTGCTTTGTGGAGGAAGATTCTGTCCATTAAATATTTGAGAAAACACTGACAACGCACTAACACAC